>JAOPUG010155831.1:0-11871 GCA_027564375.1 Micropterix facetella | reverse complement strand
ATCATGTTTAAACACTATTAGCATAAAATTCTCTTTTAAATAAAGCCAACCCCATAGCTATTTACATTATTTTTATTATTTCAATTTATAGTTGTAAGAGTCTAAATTGTACACCTCTAAAAAAACATCCTATATTATATGTTAAATGTATAAGATGTATAGTAAAATAAAAAAATGTGGTTTAATACTGATGAAAATCATATATAAATTTAAGTGAAAATTACGTAATATATTACTTTTTTTTAAACAGAAAAATAAAAAATTCACAATTCGGCGTCGCACATGAACTTTTCAGCTATAATTAGTAGATATTTGTATTTTTACACTCTCTCATAATAAACTTTCTAGTGGAGTTCGTTCTGGAAAAATACCACTAAAACAGAAGTTGCTCGTACAGATCCAGAAATATTTTGTTGCTGTTTCATTAAAAACGTTTCTTATAAAGTATCTTGAGCGTCCACTTAAGAGAAGTCCCAGAAGTAATGGACTATTTTTTCCCCGTCTTGCTTGGGCTTTGAAAAAATAGTTAAAATTGCGATTTTGTATAAAGCGTCGCCTTAAACAGTGCAAATTTATTGAGAATGAATAAGAATGGCCAGGGACGTCGACTTTCAAAAAAATTGAGGAGGCTCAATTATTGCGTATGCATTCTAGTCCAAGGGGGTTGGAGTACGGGGTGGGGGGATTCTCGGTTCTGCGCCGCAGCCGAATAGTAAATAAAAGACAATGATTTAGGCAAAAAGTATTGACTTATATTACAGTTATTAAAAATAGAGTTTTAACGGTTCCGTGTAGCTTGGTCCTGATAGCCGCGTTTGTTACCTTTTGATCGGCCCAACTCACGGTCCAACTCCTATCCGGTAGCCTCCTCGAAGAGGGACGATAGTTAATGTAGATTGTCAGTTAACGCGAAATTTATCAACCTCTTTTAAATTTATTAAACTATCTAAAACTCGGCCATAACCCGGTATTGGTCAGTGGCTACTTATTTTTTATGCCAATGTCCCCAAGACCATCCATAAAGAATTCTCTTGCTTTTTGGTCCGTTCGTAGTATATATTACGTAGACGAGCCATATAGTCTAAAGTGTGTTTGTGCGTTAATGTTTTGTTTGTCCTTATGTCGGAAGACTTCCTGCGGTCTGATCTTAACCAAATTTAGTATGCAGCCTCCAGGTAGCAGTAAATTCGATCCGAGTCCCGCAGATGTTGCTTAAGGTGGATCCTGGTTTACTTGACTTGGAGGAAAATCTGACCAATAGGTAGCGCAAGCAAGCATATCGTATATGGATATATTTGGAATCGTGGTAACGAGAGAACCTTTATGAAATCAGTTTTAAGCCATTTTGGATAAGTCAATGGTTACGAATCACGGCTCGGGCCAAAATTACCGATGTATATCGCTATTTTTCCTATTATTAGAGGTTGGTCCTACTGATGTCTTGACAAAGATCCAAATGTACCTTTTGTATCCTTGTAGTTTGTTCCCGCCCGAAAAAACGATACATTGACAAATTTAATCATTTTAGACATGATCGGTTATGAAATTATTAGGAGGGATGGACACCCGTCCATCCCCCTTAACGTGATATTTGGGGGCTCGACCTCCGTGTAGGTTCGAGACCCGTGGGGTCGACGTCGATGGAAATTAGTATCGAAGAGATCCTACAGCGTTGTTACTACTTAATTTATTGGTTTTGTACCTCTGCCTTCACTGCCTTCCGGATGTGCGATGTATGCTTATTATATTTGGCCCATTAGGAGAAAATTTATAAAGCTGGGGATTATGAGCGTCGATTGCGGAACCAAGAGGATCTTAATTTCATTATAAATAAACCTTTGTCTTCTTATTAAATTCATTTTGATGCATATAGAAAAAGAAAGCATTGAATTTTATTTGTAAATGTTTTAAATAATCTACTAGGTTGCGAATGCTTACTAAACGTAGCAAGAGAAATTATAGGTAGTATCTTAATATAAGGTATATTAATTGCATTTTATTACAGCTTAAAATTAATTCGGTGCCTTAACCTATTATTACTCCCCCCCCCCCCCATCCGAGGGGACAAAATCTTACAATCCTGCAGGGTTTTCTTACTATACACGATAACTTGAGTAAACTACGTCCGTTTCCAAAAAATCTTTCGCCAATCACTGATTTTCTGGTATGTACGACCTACGATTCTTTGCTTTCAAGTCAATTAAATTTGCGGCTGTCGCCTTTCTACCAAAATAGCAAAACGAATGTATTAAGGCACTATGCGTATATAACAGGTCTTTCATTGCATTTTGAACCTATTTTAAAAATTATTAAAATTATATCTAGTGTCACCACAAGCTTACTTGTAAGTGGTTAGATAGCGAACGAAATTTTTTAAATATTTTTGTTTTAGAATCTGATAACCAAGCATTACGCCGCTTGCGTCGTCTGCAGAGATGGCGATGGCCCGCGTCCGTGACATGCGCCCCGCGCTTCTTGCATCATCACATGAGTGCCGATAATGACGCGACGGAAACCGAACGTTTTTAGATATTGGCCGAAGTTTGATAATCCCTTGGGGATTTCCCTCTGCCAGTTATGTAGTTACATTAATCTAGCAACAATAATATAAATTTTTTGAGTTATTTGTTTCGATTCGATATTAAGAAATATGTAGTTATCTTACGATATCTCCCAAAAAAAATGTCATGGTACGCAAAAAGTCTTGTGCCTAGCTAGACATTCAGGCCTATTCTCTAGGCACATACGTCTGCTTTTTCGCGTATGAGACGCGAAAAGGCAGACGTCCGCGTATTTTCTTTTCCTCGTTATGACACGTATGTGAAACGTCATCGTTCGGCAGCCGTGGTGTCCGTGGCAGTGGTTTTGAGGAATCAGAAGTTAAATAATTGTTTTGACACATAACCGTATATAGGCAGTCATACGCGAATAAGCAGATATACGCGTATAAGCAGGCGTGGTTGAAGAATAGCCACGATTGTCCTTGTTTAATTAATATTACTAAATAAAAGCATTTTATATTTGATGAGCATTTTGTATTTATTATTATTTTTAATATTGAAGGATTTTCCATTTCATTTCAGTTTTTTTTATTTTTATTTTTAAAAAAATATTTTGTATTTTTTGGCATAATTTTTATTTTATTTGAATATTTGTAAACCGGTGATATTTTTTTTGTTTGTTTGTAATTATCAAGGTTCAGTATTTTATTCATTATATTTAAAAATAATATTTTCATGTTTGTAATTTTCACTGCACCTGATTATTTGTAATGTTTTATTTGATATCATTAGAGCTCAATGTGTTTTTGTTATTTTTGTAAATTTAGTTTGTGTTTTTTTTACTTTATTTTATTTATATAATTTTCAAGTTTTTTTTATTTTCATTATATTTCAAGATTGACATTTTTAATGACCAGGTTACGCGAATTTCCTCGACAACTTGTCAAGCTAAAATAATTTGCTATTAACAACTAATATGCATAAAACCATAAATGTAACGAAATTATGGTTATAATATTTCCCAGGCACTAAAGAGGACATCGATTGGGCACAAAATCCATTTGTACTGAATTAAATCGCCCATGTTATCATTTTTTCAAAGTTCAAGTGAAATTCAAAGTTCATCCTTCTCGAAAATTAAATTTCCAACTAAACCACTTTCTTTTGGATTCGACTGAGAAATGAATAGTCATCAGTACCTAGCTGAAGTTGCTATTCGGACTTTACTTCCCCTTTTTACTTACCACATAAAAAACTAATTTATAAGTAGACTGGATGCCTTCCCGAATTTAAGAGGTTAATATCCTATATCCTATATAAAGCCGAATTCCATGCAATATCAATATAATATGGAAAACATGACATTATTCTAAAATTGTCTCGTTGTTTTGTTGATAATATGATTGTCTTAAAATATTTATTTCTACGTGTTATATCATATGAGATTTTGCCAGTGACCTACATTCCTATCTATATAGCTTTACATTTTCTAAAAATTTTGCTTAAACAGGATTTTGCTTCATTTGAATTTTGCATCACGATGTGACTTGTCATTTCTATAGCCCTCGATTGGGTAAATTCTTTTTTGATTTTGCTTTATGCAGTGATTGCGGTTAGCGGGCGTCCACTTCTGTCGTCATCTTCAAGGCTAGTTCAACCTCTTTTAAATTTATTAAACTATCTAAAAATCGTTTACCGAGAAGGAGCACATTTGCTTCAAGCTGATTTTAAACGTTCAAAGCTTAACACTGCAGATAAAACAAATGTAAAGTCATAGTAGCATAATAGCACTCAAATGTTCTCGCTTGAGGTCCATTGTAGTAGACAGAATAAATACTATACAATATTGTTTTTTTTATTGTAAATGGCCTTTCACGTTCGATATCTAAAGAAAGTTTCTATTTAGAAACATAGGATTTAGATGAGTTCCATGTTTAAATTTCGAGCATCTCAAAATGTATATAGTGATTTGAGTTATTAGTGACTGAATAAAATTTTTAAAGTGACTGAATTCATAGTTTTTGATTGAGATGTTAGAGTTGTACAATTAAACCTGAAACAGTAGATGTATATATCTGTCAATATTAACCCATACTCAAATGTATAGTAGTCACAGCTCGCATGTACCAATCTGAGGATACACTCGAGGATGAAGCTAAAAGCATTATATATCTTTGGGACGAAACCAGACAGCGATCTAATGAGAGAGCGTCTGGTGTGTTTCAATCTCTCACGAGTAAAGATCTTGAATTTGCTACGCATAGGAAAACAAAAACTAATTACATGATTGCAGCGGGCAAAATGAAAATCAAGCCGCCCTTGAAATGTTATTAAACTCTCTGCGACAAAGGATATTTTATAGAAATTACTTGTGAAAGGACATACCTTTCTTCTATAATCGGAAGTCTAGAAAGCCAAAGGCTTCTAAAGTTTCCACACATCTCGTAGAGATAACTTCAAATGCCAGAACTAATTAATTTAGAGGTAAAACGAAGCGCCTTTAGCAACTGGATAGACGATGCTAATACAATATAGGCAGCCCACTCAGCGGGGGGCCGAAGTCGAAAAATCTAACGACATTAAATCGTCCAAAAAGACTTTTCTCGACGTTTCACATATACTAGAGTCCATCTAAGCTAAAAAAGAAAGAATGGCTGTCTGTCTGGATGTGTGAATGTTCCGAGTCTGTGCGGATGTTCTTAAAACTATTAATTATTGGGAAACCCTTATGTCACCCAGAAGGTCAAGAAATGTTGTTGTCCAACTAAACAATAGTGGGAGAGGGAGTATATGCAGGGGCAGATCAAGACTTTTATTTGGGGAGGAGGCGGTGGACTTTTTCGGCCCCCTTCCCATATTGTGCCGCAGGCGAATTTTTTTTACCATATTTTACAATTAATATTTTTTAAAAAGCACTCTAGGAGCCCTTCAGTTAAGCACAGAACCCCGAATTTTGGGTCTGAAAGCCACAGTATAGGAAGATTATCCAGAATTCAGAAATGGGAAATTCACCTTAAGTGGTGTAAATTGTTTTTATTCCGAAGGGCGTCCGCCGAATAAAAAAAAAGAAGATGATGAGTTTTCGTAATTTTTTACCACTTCCCCGAAACTTTGGGGGGTTTACCATAATAAGGAATAATTGTACAAAATGTTAATATTCGCTTTTTTCTACTAGTTTGCGAGGCTCTGGGGTGAAGAGGAAGTCTGGACCCCTGGACCAAACTCGCCTCCAATATCTATGTTATTAGCATAATACTGTATTATTATTATAATATAATAATATATTATTACGCGAAGCATATGTATATTTAAAAAAACGCAACTTCAATAAAAGTTACTTACACAATATTAAAAATGTTTGTATCGTGAGTATAAAATCAAATGTAAATTTTTGTTGTAAAAGAAACAAGATCATGCATACCTCCCTCCCTCCTTCAGGATTTCTGGATTCGCCACTGATGTATCTAATCCAGAAATCAAATTATTTTTAACCGTTGGCTCTGTTCTGTAACTGAATACATGCCATGCCGACCTGTATATACGTCAACGTTCTCGCTCAAAGCATCAAATCTAATCGCCTGCAACCTGCAGTAATTAGCTAAAATTGCAATCTCGCGCTCGAGACTGCGAGTAAATGTGACTTTCTTTCGGCTACGCTGAAAACGCGCACCGTCAAGCCTGCCTTACTCGTTTTCATCGTCCGACACTAATTGACTTCATTTCGCGCGCCCCGCTTGGAGCGACTGCTCTTCTCAAACGCTGCAATTTCAAGACTCTCTCTAGGCGGGCGGATACTGGGTACTCGCTACTCCTATCTGCGCTAATGGCTACTGCTCCTAAAAAATGCATATCTATTAAAATGTAAAGGAATATTCCGGCTCCGCTCCGGTAACGCTAAACGAAAGCGATGCTGCGCTAGGATTTTATAGCTTTGAAGCTGAGATATTTTAATAGTCTAAGAGACGAGACCCAAAAAGAGGGTGGGCTGTGTGGGGGCGCAAGGCTGTTGGCGGTGAACTTGAAACGTATTCGACAGACAGTCGCTAAAATGAGTTTTAAGACGCACATCTTACACTATTTTCCTACAACCACTACCTACTAAATTTAAAATATAGCGCAACGCCGCTTTGAAGCTTTTCTCTGTTGTACTCCAATGGCATCGATTCGTCTGAATTCTATGTTTGAAGAAGTCTTCGGCAGAAGTATCGGTTCTTTCTATGTAGAGGCTCACAGGTCGCCGTTCATCGCGCTCGCCGCAGGTTGTCTCGCTCGCTGTGGTATTAGTGTGTGGCCTAGATAACTCCTCTTGCAACGAAATGCGAAATATGAATTTCTACTATGCTCTTGCTTTAGCTGCGGCTAGCATTTTGATTTTTTTTTCAAATTTTCCACACGTAATCCTAATAGTCTATGAGCTATTAAAGCTGAAGGGCGACTGGGCATTCTCTATACTGCGTAACCTTGATTGTCAACTGCTCCGAGCGAACCCGGCCACCCCGGAGCGTTTCAGCGAACTTTATCGCTATATCACCCTGAGGCGAAACACAGAGATAAATTATTAGATACGCGTTATTACGATAGGTGGAGGTTGCGCAAGCGACTTCGGGCCGGGACGAAAAAGGCTGGATGCAGAAATCTGTCTAAATTTGGTAGCCAGGGGGTGAGGCCACCCGCTGAGTGGCACTTCCCAGTGTCTCGCCGTAAGGAGTAGGACCCTTGCAGGCTGAGGTAGAGCTTAGTACGTAGATTGTCTTCGTCCATCAAGTCTCTAAGTTTCGCCTCGGGGTGATAAAGTTCGTTGAAATACTCCGAGGTGGACGGGGTTTGCCCGTAGCAGGTGACAATCAAAGTTGTGCGGCGGATCCGGAGGAATACCTCGGGCGGAACTGGATGGCTAGCGCACTGGTCGGTTTACTCATGTTCCCTAAGACGCGGGGGTTTCTAAGGATGGGTAAAATCAGGTCAAAATGTATGGCAGTCGTAAGAAGCTACGCTTCTAGACTCCTCCGGGTGTCTAACGATTGAGCAGCATGGCCGGTGTACACTGACCAGTGCTTCAAAAGTCCAGTTCCGCCCGAGGTATGCCCTACAGATCAGCACTTTAGCTACTCCAGATTTAGTCTCTCTTCGAGGAGGCTCTCGAATAGGATCTGCCCCGTAGGTTAGCCGACCGAATTTTACAAAAGCGGCTACCTGGCCCAAGCAGCACGGGTCCATTAGGCACCTGCAATTATTGACAGTACATTTTAAACGCATGAGGCTGTAATGGGTAACACAGACACGGGATCTCATATTTGAAAATACCGCGAAATGTGATGAAGTAGAGGAGACAATATTAGCATGCCATTAAGAGTATACTACTTAAGCCATACCTACTTGAAAGTCTGGATTCTGATAAAGTAAAAAACTTAAAATATCATATTGTATTAACTGTTTCCCCTGGCAATTTATACACTTTTTGATTTTTTGAAACCATTGAGATAACTGTTGGCCCAATCTTGAGGTATCCTCAATGGCTTTTCGTGACGCTATCACCGCCGCTTCTGGGGTCGTGAACCGTATAACTCAAAGTTTGTTCTTAATTTTTGGAAACAAAATGAAATCGCAAATTGCAAGGTACAGACTGCATGGGCGATGCAAAGTCCTTGCGTTTGTCTCTTGGCGAGAAAACGATAGATTTCGTTATAAAGTCCAGGTTGGGCGGGTTCGCCCATAGCATGTGACACCTTCGAAAGCATGGCTGATGCGACGAAAAACGCCGTTGTCATCTTAGCGGAGTGTCCGGAGGCATTGTCGTGATGGAGGTCTAATCTCCTGGGAGAACACTTTTCACGAACTTTTTCTAAAACACTGAGCAAGCAAACGTTGCCGTATCTATAGTGACTGTTCTTTGGTTTTCAAGTGAAGTTGGCGTGAATACGTCCACTTTTGAATTCATTATACCAGAAGTACATAGAGCTACGAGATATGGCTTCCTCACCAAATGCTAATTGAAGTCTGTGTTAACTTTTTTGTTAACTTAAACCACAGCGAAAATCGTTAAAAACCGTACATGAAAATTTTCTTGCCTTAAATCCATCGTTAGCTAAACACGTAATGTACAAAATCGCGCCACAAATAAAAATAGAAATTAGGTTTTTAGTATCCTTTTAAGGCAAGTGGCCAGCTCCATAAACTTTCAGTGCGGCCCACTTATTAGTATCTATATAATTTACAACAGAAAAATATCTTCGAATTGAATTGATAAATGCATGAATTAAACAGCCCTAATTAAGTAATAATGGATAAGGGTATATTCATCATCGCAAATCATTGTCCTTTAATCAACCCATTCATATAAGGGCGGCATATAATGTGTTCATACTTAAATTAAAGGTTTTACTTAATTTTAACAATGTATAATTGAGTGTACGCAAAAAGTAATTTTATTTCAGAGAAAGGGATGAAAAGGGAGAGTGAAACAATTTAGTGAACCGAAACCACTAAACGGTTTTCGAAAACGAAAATATATGTTTTATATATTCAAATAAAGGAAATGTCATATTTTATTGAGAAATGCAATTTATTTTAAGTAAATTCATAAAGTACATACATTTTATGAATTATCAAAGTATTTAGGTATATATGTATACTATAAAATATACACTCGAGATTACATAATACGGCAAATACAGTAATCGGAATTAAACATGAAATCTTACATATGTCGTAACCTAGTGAGAGAAGGGCACAGGCGCGTTGGCGTGGGTGAGGGGCTCGCAATATCGCCAGAAGGAGAGAATCCTCCCATACTACGGCATAGATTATAAATGAATGTCTAATAATACATCAGATATGTCACGCTTTTGGTAGCAGCACAATTGACGCCTTTCTACGCATTTTCAGATATTATATAGGTAATTAATGAGATTATGAAACACATTGCAATATTCATTTTTTGTTACATTTTATAAAATATCCATACAAATAGATAAAATAAGTTTTTTCTTGCTTTTATGAACTGTAATTAGTAGGTTTAAATCATATAAAGATATAGTTAAAATATTTAAAAACGAGTGTTTTACCAATCTAGTAAATATTGAGACTCTCCACAAGCACCCAAACTTTGCCCCTATGTTTTTGAATATGTAAAGGAATATACATACCTCATCTATTCATTATTATTTACCAGCAACAGAAACACCAGTGACGAGGAGAAAGAATGATTAATGGCTGCAAATATGTATGAAGCCAATCTCAAGATACATTTGCTATTCCGTAGGATGAATTAACCCTCTAAAAGCCTCTCATCACAATACAAGTAGTATAATTACACTTCAAAAACATAGACTTCACCAAAGCGGAAGAAAATGCGCTAGATGTCTTTGAACGCAAAGTACTCCGCAGGATTTTCGGTGCTATATGCTAGGATAGCGTGTAGAGAAAACGAATAATCAATGAACTCTATAAGCTATAATAAAATTACAAGCATATTGTGAGATTCCTGAAATTATGGAAAATGTCCAGCCGTTTAAAAGCCGAACGGTATCTTAAAATTGGACAACCAAATATATGAGGGCTTGATCCCGTGGATAAAATCATAAATTTTCTTTGAGTAAACAACTGGAACATCGTAGCCAAGGAAAGGGAGGAACCGAAAATTTTGTCGAAGAAGGCTCACAATTAGTTTTAGAGCTAATGATAGTTTTAGAGTTTTAGAGCTAGAGCACGTGTATTGAAAAGCTTACATGACAGAAAAATAGATGGAAGTCATTAAGCCTCAAATTTATGATCTTGCACACACAGCCAACAAGTTTGTTTGGGCTTCACAATATATGATTATCTTCATTTTTTCCTGAATTTCCCGCCTCGATCAAATGCTCTATATTTTCGCTTTTATACTCCTGCGGGTTACCGGAGGGTTATAAAGGCGAGCCTTGTAGGTCGCCTTATTATATACCTACAATTATCTCTCAGGTGGCGTTTCATAATATCACGTGACAGTTCGTAGGTCGTCACCCATCGTTTATTGACTATACCTGATGCTACCTGATATCGGTGATTTAACGAAGACGACAGAAATGAAGGAACTTAATGGTTGCATGTAGCTTAGGCCGCAAGTCAGCTTCTTTAATGGCCGAACCAGCTGATGATTCAACTCATATCCTTCTCGAAGTGTTAAATTGAATGAAAGAATTCACTCTAGCGGATACTGAGTAGTTCACTCTACAAAATCAGAGTTTTAACTGCCAGAATATGGGAGTAGATTGGATACATTATTTCCTCAAGAAGTGGAGTTAGCTCTAGTTGGCTGCGAACCTAGTGGAGAGATCGATAAAACCAATGGCAAGATCTCTTTGCAGGGTTGGCTGTTCTGGAAAGTTAATTATAACACTGCTATAGTAATCGTATATAAATAATTGGCATACTTTGGAAGTGGCCGGTAGATCGTTCACAAACATCCTACATAAAAAAAATCCGAGGGCAGAGCCAAGGACTGTTGACCTGTTCCCGATGACAGCGAGCAAATGGCACCATGGGCTTAACTGCTTGCAGTAGGTAGAGGCTGGTGCGAGTGACCAACCGCACGTAAATGGGATTTACATGTTATAAAAAAAATCATATACGACGCAATTGGAATCCAGTCATCATTATCTACTTGAATTAATCATACAAATCAGGACTAATGGGTAACGCAATAACGACTGGATTCGCGTGAAAATTACTTCGAAAGGATTAATCTAATTATAGAGATATGCCCAAAATTGAATCCGTGTTAATTTCAACATAGATGACTTGTCAATAAAATGAATAGAAAATGAACTATTACAAATATAATGTCCAATACTTTGGCTGCACAACTGTTACTAACGATGATTTAGAGGGAGGGGGGGGGGAATGGAACACTGAAAGACTTTATATACAGATCCTACTGAATCATATGAAATAATAAAATAATGTAATATTAATAATCCGCCTTATGTAGTATTATATCCAAAACAAGTTAAGTTATGCGCAACACAATAAATATTGGATTCGCAGGAATATTACATTAAAAGTATTGATTGCATTATAAAGATGAGAGAAACTATTTTGAACAAAATTTAATCCGTGGTAACAACATTAGCTATTATAATTATCATTTCCAATACTTTGGTTGCAAAACTGTTAATAACACTGATATAAGGGGAAGGGTGGGCGTAAAACTCAAAGACTTAATATTCAGATCCTACTGAATCATATGAAATAATAAAGCGTTGTTTTTTTAGAGGTGTACAATTTAGACTCTTACAACTATAAATTGAAATAAAACTCATAAAAATAATGTAAATAGCTATGGGGTTGGCTTTATTTAAAAGAGAATTTTATGCTAATAGTGTTTAAACATGAT
>JAOPUG010155788.1:0-11878 GCA_027564375.1 Micropterix facetella | reverse complement strand
TTCTCAATAATAAATAGCCGGGAGAGTTTGGAAGCGCAATGCGACCTAAGGAAGCGGGGGTAGTTAGATACCTTAAGCTATCTATCCTTAGAAACGATTCGTTGGCCACCCGATCTCAGGTGGCAAGTCGAGCAAAAGGCGCCTCGGATCCGCGACATATTACAATAAGAAATTGCCGCTTACATAAGGTAGAAAACCGCGCAAGCGACTTCAAACCTGTTACCAGACGGGTATTCGGAGAAATCTGACCACAACTGGAAGTGAGGGCGCGACGATGCCCCACTGGGCTTGAAAATTCCCAGTTCCTTGCGGTGAGGAGTTGGACTCTCACTGGCTGAGGTGGAATTCGATAAGTGGATCGTCTTCATTCACAGAGTCCTTTCTTCGTCTCTGGGCGAGAAAACGTTATATTATATCATTATGACGTCCAGGGTCAGCGGGTTCGCCCGTAGCATGTGACTCCTTCCTATGCAACGTCTGATCGTATCGCGCACTACTTATCCGCAGTGCCCTCGGCTTCTTAGTACTTACATAAATATATTTTGGTTTCCTAATAATTTCTAAGTAGTCTCGGTTGGTTCCCCAAATTCATAAAATAGAAAAATGTTTATATATACCGATAGGTGGGTACTTCTGGGTAATGCCTTACACACGGGTTATTGACCTACAGCTACGTTGAAATACAGCCGGCATTCTGATGATCCGAAGGCCCTAATTCCTTTGTCGATTATGCGGAACCCCCGTGCGCCATGACAACGGAGCTTTCGCTCCAAAATAATCCAGCAGGGCGATGAAAATCCTCTTTTTGGCGCGCGAAATGATTTGTATTCGCCGCGTGTCAAAGGGCGTAGGCCATTTTCATAGTATGCCGCTCTACATTCTATACTCTATGCTCGGCCATAGTGTGAAGTGTAAACTTTTGTTGCTGGCGATAAATTCGCAAAATGGCCGCAGGAGCCGCGGTGGCTGTAATGCAATTTGGCGGCATATTTTTAGCTTGCTATGTGGCGAGAATTTTCGTTGTCCTGTAAACATTCTGCCTTATTTGGGGATAGGAAGCGTGTAGTTATGATCATACTTTTTAATTCCGTCCTCAACTTAACGCTACAACCTTCCCTCAAGGCGAGTCGTTTTAGGTCCTACTTTCAGGATCTTCTAAATTACTTCAGCATAATGTACAGAGTTTTTTCTACAGGGGGAAAGATTCCTATGATGACTTACTCCACCTTAACCGAGATAAAGGAAAGGTAAGTAAACTAGAGTTGCATTGTTAAATATGATTCGCCATGGCGTCTATTCCTGCTGTATCTTAGCAGCCTGTCTTTAGTGATGAAGTATGCGTTCGTGCTGTTCTCTGAAAGAAGAACAGAGGCAATTATCCTAACGGATAATTACCGCAAAACAGCTGAAAAAAAAATAACTCGAAAAATAATGTTTTCCAAACCTTTGAGTGTATTGGATCGGACAGCGTTCTGCTTCTACAATTGTGCTAATCAGTAGGTCGTAAATCTACCCACCGCCCCCATATATGTAGCTCAGATCTTCGCTTCTGTCGAAAGTTCTTATTGGCGTTGACGACCAGATTTTCAGCTATTTAGACACTATAACAATGATCGACCTCGTTTATTGCATTGGGACCTGGTTTACTTACAACCAAATTAATAAAACGTAGACTATGACTAAATATAAGCAAAATATACTTTCAAATTCAGCACTACGAGTTGGTCGTCACCCGTATTGTCCACGAACTGAACTATAAATGCCTATGCCCTCAAAACCTACTCGTTTTATCATTGTTAACCCCGTACCTCTTGTCCTAGGAGTGGGACTCGTAACCTTGCTCATGTCACAATAGGATGTGAGGGGTGTAGGTTTTAGTGATTCGTATAATTAATAATAACTGGCGCGACATGTACCGATTTGAAAACTAAGGTACCCGAGGCAATTAACGCCCACCTAACATAAAATATATTTTTGTTCTATAAATACTATTTAAATGGAACAAGCAATGCGACATAAAGAATAAACATAATTTTCTAAATTGAAAGATGCTAGGTAAGATGGGTAACTATTTATGAATTCCACGTCAATAACATCTTTTTAAAAACTTTGTATTGGGCGTTATTAAAAATACTATATTTATCACCGCTCGTTTGCTAAACTATATGCTGGACACAAAAGATATATTCTAAGTGGTAATATATCTAATAAAACATACTAGTCACTTATAATTTGTGTATTAGAAATAAAAGGAATGTACAAAACAACATTTAACATAAACAAACACAAGTAAACTAACTTGAAACTTCTGGTTATAATCATTTTTATAAAAAAATAAGTTGTCACATTAACATCTATAAAAAAATAACAGTATAATGACTGTTTTTCGAAAAAATAAGACTATCTCTAAACCTACATTGGACGTTATTAAACAAACCACAGCGGACGATGGCGCCCTGGATAGTTGGTCATTAACGCTCATTGATGACAACAACTATACATATGTACTTAAGTAATATTTTTATTTTTAATATGAGAGCTGAAAATCTAATAAATAGAACGTATGTCCTGTAATATTAATTAAACATGATGGAAATCACTATACCCGTATCTCGAAAAAATATTAGAAACGCCCACGTGTATGCTAGTAGCGCCCACATGGATAGCGCCCAACTGACATTTGACTGGGCGTTAATATCGGAGTGGGCGTTATTGTCATTTCGAATGTTTTGACATCAAATTACGTGCATTGCTTAAAAAATATTAACGAAATATGAAGGGTAGGTACCTACCCTATAATACAGATATAAAAGTATACAAAAACAAAACAAAATAAATTGAAAACTTACATTCTTTACAACAGTGGCTTCTGTGACTGAGGTTTTTGAAGCACTTCGCCTCACTGGCAAGATGGCGGTACGGCAGACTTGCTTTTACGCTAGGTGTGTCTCTATTGGTGTTTTATATGTGTGCGTGAGCCGTAACGCGACTCGAATGAAAGTATGTTTTCTGTAGTTTGGGCATTATTCAAGAGATAGCGCTAATTGCCACGTCATGCCTACCTTATTATAATTTCTATACCTACATTTATTATGGAACTAATTAATAACATATTGATTGACTTATCTTCAATAAAAACCCTTAACTACGGTGATTTTTTTAAAATTCAAATTCAATATGCCAGTGTAGGAGGAATGGAAGAAGATTCTTGACGAAACCAAGATACAATAAGTTTTACCGCCAATGATGATGATCATGAATGATGCCCGATATTCTTTGACGTTGTCTACGATCTGTATTTTGTCCAATTTGAAGACGACTTTGAACGTATATCTAGTAGAAGTGAAAATTTTCGAGAAAGTGACATGGGGATGTCTGCCTAATTAATTTATCCAGCACTATTTTGTCATAAAAGTATACACTTATGTACCTACATTCTCATTCCGCATTCACGGGTTAGATCGCCCCATTAAATTACTGCTAAAGTACCAGCGCAAATATATCGCATTGTTATCCCATTTGGCTCAAGTCCGGCGATTGAGGATTAAACTTACTCTCGATAGTATTGGCAACAACCGTGGACTTAGCCTTGATTGCTTCGTATGTTCTCGTAGTTTGGTACGTACCAAGCATTTACCAATTATAGGGGATACTCTATAATTGTAATATACCATAATAATCTTTATTTATTTATTTATTTACATAAATAACCGAACCGATAATTTGAAATCACTGAATTACAGGCTAATGTATCAACACTACCTTAAATAATATTTTGAATTATAATTACTAGATAAATATACGTACAATAACTCGCGAGTCAGCGTATCCCTGCCTGCTCTACTGACCGGATCGCTCGCCTGGTAACTGCTGTTAGGAAACAGAAGCAAAAATGAATACTGAAAATTCATTTTTCCCGAAAGTCGTCAAAAACATGTTTTCTAGATCGATATTTTTGAAAACTACGATATTTTAAAATATACAATATTGTTTACGATATTTTAAATATCTAAAATGTTTCAACCGATATTTTTTTTTAAAAAAAGAAGGTATTTTAAAAAAGAACGATACGATCATACGATAATTTGAGAACCTACGAAAATTCTGAAAGTACCTACGCATTTTTTAAAAGTACGTTTTTTTTTTAAATACGATATTTTATGCAAGGACGATATTTTTGAGAAGTACGATATTTTCCACAACATCGCCCGGACTTGCTCCGATTTACCCTACTCGTTCTGCACCTGACTTGCCCGAACTCCTACTCATTTCGCTCGCACCATCGCTCAGACTTGCCCCAACTTACCCTACTAATTCCGTAACTGTCTTTCTCGGACTGACCCTAATCATTGCGCACTTAAGCCCGACTTGCCCTGATCATACCTATGGCTAAAATGTGTTTTCAAAGAGGTCCGTTTTTATGGTAGGTACGGAACCTTAAATCAAATCATTTCTTTACATTGACGAAAAAATCTATTGGCGGAGAATTTTTGAAATCGGACTACGAGGTCTTGACTTATCGTGATCTATCACATCAACGAGATCTGTTTGAGACATACAGATTCACCTTCTCTAAAAACTGCGATTATCCATTCCTTTTCAGAGAAGTTTGAAGAAAGAAGAAATCTTACATCAGCTGAAGGGAATTGTAGCCGACGTACCAAATAATGAATGCTGTCGGATACAAATAACAATAATACATATATTGCTTTAAGTACAAGAATTTATGAAATCTTTTCTTGCAATATTATGCCTAGTGCTTTAATTTACACCATTTCTGTGGAGATCATATACACAGAATTTCGCACGATAGTGGCGTAAAGAAGGTGGATGATATGTAGTGACGACACCTTTCAAGTGTTTCAGTTACGTGGCAAGAAGCCCAGTAGTTCGAAACATCTCAGCACTAATTGGAAGATATGATTTAGGCAGCCGTCGAATTTCACGCCTTAGTCTTTCACTTCGGTAATCCTTCGGAGAATCGTTTTAAATATAGAATAATCGTAGACAAAGGGTTTGGATGACCTGGTTTTATATAAATTTAACCTGGTTTTCTATAAATGACCTATCATTCCATAAACTAAATTAAATTAAATTGAATTAAACTACTAAGCACTTGTCTACGTGAAGTTGAGCTTGCGCTCGGTACACCAATTCTAACTAATTCGTCATTCTGTTGGGGATTCTTATATTTTTCGCCAATACTGCCATATAATTTTAGATCGTTAGCGAACAAAAGATACTGAGATGACTTCACAACTTCCGACACACTATCCATAAGTAGATTTAAACGCATGGCTCTAGTGCTTTTCATTGAAGGTTTAATTACATTCATAATATTTGTAATTAGTAATTGAGGGAGAACAGGCGGCTTTATTGCGAAGAGATAAAGTGAGATATGCTGAATTGAATAATGAGGTAAAAAAAAAAGAGTAAAGTGTAAAAATGTGACATAAAAACTTTTTCTGTATAGTAGGTACTTATAGTTTTGAGGAAGTAGTTGAATTAAAAAAGTGCAAGTTTTAAAAATCTATTCTCTTTAAAAATCATTGGAAAGCTAAAGGGCACAGTTTCCGTCGTTGTTGTGCGATCTGAAGTGAAATGTGAAATTTTCACAAGGACGATGATTCAGTCATCGCCCGTCTCACCTTCCGAGGTATCTTTTGAAGGGCTATCGCTATTTAGTGGAGCTTCTCATAAGCCGGGTCCGTTGACCAGGCTTGCTAGTAGTTTCATTGTAGTGTTGGGTTCCTGCAGTAGTCTTCATTAATCGCAACCGTAATTACAGGCGGTTTTCTTGCATTGACTGCGGACGGGATAGAGTTTAAACCCATGGTGTTAATTCGGTGAACAGATACTTTGCTGTGATACCCGCTCAGACATAGTTGAATTTAAGATTCATGCTATGGGTGAACCCGCCACCTCGAGGCGTTTCAACGAACTCTATCATTATATCACCCCGAGAAGAACGCAGATTTTTTTGACATAACAATCCACGTATCCAACTACGCCGCAGCTCGTTAGAGACCAACGCCTTAATAGCAATGCACTGGGCAAGCAAAGCTAAACCCAGCGGTCCAGCATTATTCCTTAACTACCAAATTTAGGCAGATTTCTCAATACACGCGGTTGGTTCCAGGCTCGAAGTCGCTTGCGCGATCTCTACCTGCCATAATAACGCGGCATTCCGTCACTCGATAATATCGCGAAACGTGGCATTCCTTACTCGGCGTAATCACCTAAGATCGGTTGGCAACGGCTCATTTCTAAAGATAGGTGACGACAGATCAATATCTATCATCGCGTCTTAAGAAACATACATTCTCAGACCCCTCCGGGTCTCAGTCGATTGAGTACGTCAGCTGTCTAGTTCCACTCGAAGTTTCGTCCCCAGATCTGCCGCACAGCGGTTTCACCGGGTTGGTCCCCCGTCGAGGAGGTTCCCGGATATGAGCTGCCCCGCAATTTGAGCCGACCAGATAAAACTTGCTGTCATTAAAGCCCAAGCTACAGGGAACCATTTGGAACCTTAGATAGAGACCCGCTCAGACAGTTCGTTCACAGTCGACGAGACGGCGGGACTTATAAACTTAGCGGTGGTCAGGGATATGGTGTACCTTATGGATTCCGACATCTATCCCAGCTCGATGTTCGACATCTGCGGGTGGTACATTGCTTGTGCCGCGTATTTTACTCTGAGTCTCACTACATCTTCAGCATTAGCAGTTGTACCTTCGCCGGAATTACGGTCGAGCATAGCATCAGTTACAGCGCGAAGCAGGCGGCTTTTGAAGAACTAATCGTTAATAATGATGATCGATAACTCCAGATGAGGTTAAGTCTCGTCTTGATACTCTGTAGAAGAGGGAAGACTCCGACATTGGAAAAGACGTTCTCGGCGAGACCGAATTAAATTTTCATTAGTTTCTGGTTTCAACCTTCCAGAAAATTGATACTAAATCAAGCAGCTGTTTGACCGTACACACTAAGTCATATTTAAGCCAATATTTTTCATAGCCTTTTTATGGTAAGTAATCTATCCTTGCGGTCACGTCATAGTAGGCATGCTTTTACCTAAAAAAATAACTAAGCAAAAGCGCGGCGAGTCATCCATCCTGGGCTTATCAGATTTCATTAGAGTGGCGGCTTATCGCATCTCGTACTTTTAGGTAAAATCAAAGTGCAATAGAGATAGTAGTAATTTAACACCTGATTTATGAATGCTACTATTTTTATTTAAGTTAACTGGTCAGACTGTCATTCATTTTCTTATTATAAGAAAACGCAGAACCAGACTCAGTGACGAATCTACTTTTAGTTCTATGCATAATTTTTTTGTGAAAATATTGTTTTTTCCTCTGTAGGTTTATGCTAGAACATAAAAAAACTAAATATTTATAGCTTTGTTTGCTATCGAGAATGATAGCAAGTTGGTCTCGATTTTTTCGAGACGAGACTAAGTTTTTTTTTTCACGTAAGTCTCTTTTGCGCGGTGAGCGAAGTTGAAACGAATGGTCTATGGGCACTCCACGGTAGGTACTTCTTTGGCATCGGGTCGATGCCTAATTTCACCGGATCTGAGTACGTTTTGAAAGAGCCATTCAAGGAAAAGAATAGACGGTAATTATTTAAAGAGGGACATTCGCACCTCCGCTTTAAAAGCGATGCAACTCGAGAAACATATTTTTTTCCAGCACAGCCATTTTAAATTTGGCAAAAAATTAAAATCGCTGTTCTGATGTCGCTTTTACAGTTAAGAGCTTTTCCTCAAAATGGCATGATTTAAAAAAAAATATTATTTATGTTAATGTTACAATAGTTACAAAGTTACACGATTAAATAAAATATCAATTATAACAATATCTACAGAAAAATAAAGTCGATTATTACATTTACTAAAATGAATTATAATATAGTTAACGTTTTAAATTAAACTGTAAAATTGATATCTAAAAAAACATTATTAGAAGAGGCTGTGTTTGTGTATTTGTAAGGCCGTCTTCATAACTGTCGTTCAGAGTACCACGCGCTCGATCGATAATTTATACCAGTTGACTATGTATTGGCCGTCAATGGGCCGGCGCGCGATCATCGCTCACTGATCAGGTGATTTTATTTGTGTATGATCTGTCATTATTTCGGAAAATTTGTGCATAAAACCGTTTATGTTCAAAGGCAATGGGCCACAATCGATGAATCTTTTGTTGTAAGTATCCGATAAGCGGCAAATAAAAGTAAATACGTGGAACATACCGAAAGTTCCTGGAACAACCACTTGCGTTAAATATATTAAAAAAGTAATTCTATTTATTGATATTAGAACCCTTTGGCTAAGAATACATTTTATTGTTACGTCTGTCTACGGTTTTTTGGGCGTTGCGTGAAAATGGCGTGTTTACCTAATGATAGATTTAAGTCGAGAAAATGATCGATTTATGATTTTTTACGAATTTCGCCGTAGTTTAGGCCAACAAGTTGCCAAAGACTGCAATTAGTGTTTAGTGATGGAGCCTCATTTCGTAGCTCTGTATACTTTTGGTATAACGAATTCAATACGATCCACGTGAAAGCCGGCCGGAGACAGTGGTAACAGAAACTTAAATTGATGCTGTACGACAACTAAGTAATTCCATCGGCTAAAAAAATACATGTCAGCAAACTCATACAACATTGAACAACATTGGCAACATTGAACAACATTCAACAACATTGAACAACGTTCAACAATACTGAGAAACATTCGTACAACATTCGCATAAGCCAAGTGTAAAATATCTTGCACGTAGGTACACCTGCAAGTTGAAAAACTTTGTTCCAGGCCAATACTGCATGAGTTAACGGAAGTTCAAAAACGACAGCGTGTAGAATAATGTTATAAAATGATAAAAAAAATATGACGGAGGGCAATCATTAGCAGTACAATCATTAGACAATCAATCATAAAATGAGATGAAAGCTGGTTAAGAATCTGAACGTAAGAGCCAATCGGAGGAGTGGGCCTTTTCTTTGGAGGATTTACGGACGAAAGTCAAGGAAGATCGAAGCACTGGTAAAATGATGGTTGTTTATTTTTTAGCGAGACGGGAAATTACACGACAATTTTACTTGAAAACCAAAGAACAGTCACTGCAGATTAGTACCGTAACATTTTCTTGCCCAGTGTTTTAGAAAAAGTTCGTGAAACGCGTCCTCGCAAAAGAGTAGTCCTCCATCAAGACAATTCGTCCAAGCGCTCGGCAAGATATCTACGGCATTTCTGAATACCTCAAATATGTAGCTGATGACGCATCTCCCATAAAGTTCGGACCTTGTACCCTGCGATTTCTTTTTGTTCCAAAAATTAAGGATAAACTTTAAGATATACAGTTCATGACCCCAGAAGTGATAGCGTTCCGAGAAGCCATTGAGGAGACCTCTAAAGAAGACTGGGCCAATTGCTTTTCTCAATGATTTCAAAGAATGACAAAGTAGGTCATATCAGGGAGAATATTTTTATAAACAGTAAATAAAATATAAGCATTATAAGAGTTTCACTTTCTCAGGATGCAGAAACTTCCAGTGTGGCCTAAGTGTTAGCGATAGAGCCAGTAGTTTTGGAAGAATGGGCCATTTTCGAATAGTTGAAATATGTTTTCTCGAATACAAAGCTTTCTTTTTTATATGAAATAAGTAACCTTCAAATGCGGTTGCTCATAGATCTAAAGCTACTATCCATGTCGTTATTATTTCTAGATATTAGTGCTGGCACATAGGAACATTTTATTCTTCGCCAGTTTTGAAAAATCGGAAATTAAAGACATTAAGAAAGGAAAACATACGAAGAGACATACAAATACAAATAATTTTTACATGGATTTTAACCCGATAAAATAAAGTTTTATTACAAAATTAAATCAAAAAATACTCTTTTAATATTTACAAAATCAAGTTCGTGTATGAATACATTTATTTGTACATTGGTTTATTTAAATCGGTATATAGTACAGTACAAATGACGTCCGTAAAAGCAAAACATACATATATGTAGATACACTTATAACAAATTAAAATATTAACAAATAAATCGTGATATTTACAATATTCAGCAGTAATGTTTCTCATATTAGTTGACGCTTTTCATACTGACTGTAGCTATAACGAATAATCTTTATTAATAGTTGTTTAACTACAACAAGCAGTTGTTTTTAACTACCACTAGGCACAATATTATCTATATAAGTAAAAATGTAAATGTTCGTTTGGACAAAATCTTTAATTTCTGAAAAGTATTCACCGATTGCTTTGAAATGTTGACATAACGTTGCATTCGAATACGTGCGCATTTTTCTATAGATTTGTGACATTTAATTTGTGAGATTCTATAGACCTGTGACATTTAAAACCATGCGTTTACAACGCCACCTGTTGGACTTGTAAATATGCTCGGAATTATAGAAAACGCCATCACACTAAAAAAAAATGAATAAGCTCAAGAAGTCCGTATTCGGATTTAAGGCTACTCGGACGAGCCCGTCATCCCGAGGTCTTCATCCTAAGTCTGTGTTTCACTACGGGATAATATAACGAATACACTGTTGAGACGCTCCGGGTGGCCGGGTTCACCCGTAGCAGTTGACAACCTCAACTGTCGTAATAACGCGGCATTCCGTGACTCGGATATATCGCTAACCCGTAGCGTCCTTTATCGACCATCGGGTCGTTTCTAAGGGTAACCGACGACAGGTCGACACCTACCCCCGCGCCTTAAAAAGCATTACGCAACTCCCCGGACTATTCATCAGGGCCGCCCGAGGTGTTCTCCCAGGTCCGACCGCCAAGCGGGTTTCACTGGATTAGTCCCTCTTCGAGGAGGCTGCCGGATTGGAGCTGATCCGTTAGTCAGGCCGACCGATGTTACAAAATGGTCATATGACCCGAGCTGCACATGCCCCATTATGCTCCAAAAAGTCCAGTTGTGATTGTCAACTGCTCCGGGCGAACCTGGCCACGCCGGAGGCGTTTCAACGATATATATCACCCCGGAGTGAAACACAGAGACTTGAGACGAGGACAAATCCACGTATCAAGCTCCACCTCAGCCCGTAAGAGACCAATACTTACCGCGAGAAACTGCGAATTTTCAAGCCCAGTGTGGCTATCCATTGCGCCCTTACTACCAGATGCTCTCAGATTTCTCCGATCTTCCGTCTGGTTCTAGGTTCGAAGTCGCTTGCGCGGTATTCTACCTCAAGCAGCGGCAATTCCTAATTGGAATTATCGCGGATCGTGGCGTCCTTTGCTTGGTTTGCCACCCGAGATCGGGTGGCCATCGAATCGTTTCTAAGGATAGATTTATTGTATGTCACCTACTACGGGCGAACCTGTCCACCCCGGAGCGTTTCAACGAACTTTATCGCTATATCACCCCGAGGCGAAGCGCAGAGACTTGAGGACCTAGATAAATCTACGTACCAAGCTCCACCACTGCCCGTTAGAGTCGAACGCATTACGGCGAGGCATAGGGAATTGCCACCCTGCGGGCAGCCCCACCCCCTAACTCCCAGATTTAGTCGGATTCCTCCAACCGCCCGTCTGGTTGCAGGTTCGAGGTCGCTTGCGCGGTCTTCTACTCAAGCAAGCGGCATTCCTGACTAGAATATCGCAGATATGGGACGTCCATTACTCGGCAACTTTCACCCGAGATCGGGTGGCTCACGTATTGTCTAAGGATAGGCAGCTTGAGGTACCGACTTACCCCCGCTTTTTTAAGAATCATACACTTCTAAAGTCCTTCAAGATAGCACGACCGATTTGCCCGCCCCGTGTGCTAGCTGTCCAGATCAGATCGATTCACCGCACAGCGGGTTCACCGGGTTGGTCCCTCTTCGAGGAGGCTCCT
>JAOPUG010155751.1:0-11886 GCA_027564375.1 Micropterix facetella | reverse complement strand
CCATTCAAATGAATTACATACGCTGCAATGAAGAATGTCCTCAGAACAACAAAAAAGAACAGAATTTTCAGAACAAACTATAACGAGACGAGACAGGAAAAAATAGGTACAAAACAAATTAATTTCAACTGAAGGGCGCCACCACATTTTTTAAAGAAAAAATGTGGGAAACTGAATTTAAAACAAAACTTGGCAGGGGGAAACCCCAAGGGTTTGTCAAAGTTCGGCCCGTATGACAGGTGTCCGCGAATATCATTTTCCTTTCATCAGTTGTCGTGGTTTCTATTCGAGGTAATTTTATGGAAAAATGGATTATTATAAAAATACCATATTCTCAATTTGTACGCTCCCTCAGCGGCGTACAAATAATGAAATAGTGGAAGACCAATTAGTACGTGAGATCAGGCGCTCATATCCGCGAAAGAGTGAAAATTAAACAAAGCCAACGCTACTTTTAAATATCAGCTATCAAATTCTCGATTCGTTATGAACTCCTAATACAATTAAAGGAAGTAAAAGAATTTAGATCGCCATCTATCGGCTGAAATCACTTACAAGAAAGCTTGGGCATAGTTAAGCGACACTCGATAGATGGCGAAATTTTATTATTTATTTTAAAAATAGGTTTTAGCCTAAAACAGCCGTAAACTTTACTGACTTGAAATGTAAAAACCGTAGGTTGCACAGGCCCGAACATTAACTGGGATATGCACAACCATAACTGTCGATTGGCGAAAGTTTAAATCGGACGTAGTTTACTCGAGTGCATAGTAATAAAGCTTCGCATGATTGTAAGACTTGGTCCCCCTCTGGGTGGGTCGAAGTATTAAGAATCTATTAAAAAAAATATTCACAATATCTAGAACAACGGTAGGTTTCTCAAAGAAAATTATAGCCGTTTTGTCATGCGTTCGATCTCCACAAAATAATATATGATTCCCTTGTTTTATTTAAGCCTAAAAGTTTCACAAAAAATTGGTCAAACTCGCAGAATCGCATAGCCAACTTCAATTAAATACGTGCTTCTACGCAAAATTAGATTTTTAAGGAATAGATAGGGTTTTAGTCCCTTTCCTACGGAGAACATACCGAAATTGAAGAATCGCCAGGCCGAATTTCAAATAGGTAGGACTATAAAAAAAAATACCAAAATACGGTGACGTGGCATCAAAAAGATCTGCTTTTAGAGCCCTCACAACGTGCCTAGGAGTTTGGCTATAAAAAAGAGATACATTTGATAAGCTTCGATCATTGTACGAATTTGTCAACGCTAAAGAGGGTGTCACTTACCTAATAAAACACGGTTTCTACATAAATAATATGTAAAAAAAACTCGCTTGGAGCGAAAGAGAGTTACAAAACTCCTCCTTTTTTAAAAAAAAACTTTCTGCCGACTGGCTCTACCTTTTAAGTGCTGCCATCGTATCGGCCATTTTCAAGAAAAAGTTACAGGGAGCAGCCATTTTTATTATGAAGATAAACTTGCAGAGTTGAAATTTTGTTATTTTTTTTACCTTGATAATAAAATAATAAATTTATCTAATATGACTCATGGAAATTCCCAAGGATTTTTAATTTTAATTTATTTCTCCAATTAACGCCATATTGATATATTATCCTATATTTTTTTCTTTCATTCGGAAACCGATTGGTAGGGCTGTTACTTTTCTGTCAAAAATGATATTTCAAGGTTATTTTCGAGTATTGCAAAGCAAAAAATATTTATGCGTGGAATTCACCTGAACTCAAGGAAAACACGGGAAAACCGTTAAAAAAAGTACATGTATAAAAGTGAAATCTGTTACAACACATATGGTATAGTCACTAGTTACACTAACACCTTTTCTATTATAACGGGAATTAAAATTAAATAAAATGAATTTAATACGAGCGCCATCGCATTTTAAAGTGAAAGGCATAATCTAAATTTAGAAAAGAAAATTACTTAAAAATAGCTAAACTAAATACTTACACAGCCATTGAATATCAGGGAGTAGGTATATAAAAAAAATAGGTAGGTATCCGATTTTCCAAGCGGTGGATTTCTACTATAGTCAATGGACATAGCAGGATAGAAATAGTCGCATAATGTCATTAAAAGACACAACAGAAAAAAACACATTTTTCAAAAAATTAAAAAAAGAAACACTTTTAAATTTAATAAATCTACCTGCCAACTAAACGAAGACAAAAATGTATAAAAATATTCATCAATCCGTAAAAAGTTTGAATGAAAAATTGACTTCGACATTCATCCCAATAATATTTTATTCATCTATCTTGACTATTCCGGGAGTGCCCTAAACAGTTTAAAGTATATAAATATATTTTTTGAATTAATGTAAGCCGGGACCTTAAGGAGAGGTATATAATTATGATGATGGATATAATGGTAATGGCGATCGGGGTTTATTTTGTACTTGCCTTTATTTTCTTTAGGCACCTTAATATGTATTCTGATACGAGAGTCCTAGTTTAATTTTTTTGACATAGTGGTGCAGAGTACACCCCTCTTACACCTCCAGAATTGTACGAACTACTTGCTTGTGCAGTACGAACACTTTTTGGCTCTAGACTACATTTACGCAGATTAAAATTTCGTAGCTTAATGGCTAATGAAAACACATGATAAGCTGCTAGGACAGTCGATTCGCTCGCTAGAAATTTATTTTTTTAAAAGGCATAGGTTTTTCCAGCCAGGTTTTTATACACTTTATAAATATGCGATGTCCATTTTATCGTTTTGTCGATGATAATACCGAGGAACTTGCGTTTCATTTACTGAAGACAGAGTCTGGCTACAAATTGCAAAATTTCTTTCTTTTACTTTTTCCCTTGTAGCAAAGTTGATGCTTACAGTTTTTAATGAATTTATGGCAAGTTTGTTAGCTTTAAACCATCAGAGTCACCTCACTATGCAGATTTTTAATATTTTGATTTTGCAGTACAACGCTGGTTTCATCGGCGTACAGTATGGTTTTAGTGGAAGACGGTATATGATCACATTTATCCGATTGTTATGCTAAAGAGCTTATGGTGCCCTACATTCACTTCAAATATTAAAGGGATCATAATGGTTCCATGTAGCCTGGGATATGATGGCCGTTATATGTCAACTTGGTCGGTTCAGCTCGCGGGGCAACTTCTATCCGGGAGCCTCCTCGAAGATGGACCAACCTGGTAAACCCGCTGTGCGGTGGATCCGGGGACGGAAACTGATCTGGACAGCTAGCGTACGGGGCGGGCAAATCGGCCGTGTTGTCACTGACGAATACCCGGAGGAGTTTAGAAGTGAATGCTTCTTAAAAAAGCGGGTGTAAGTAGGTACCTCAAGCTGCTTATCCTTAGAAACGATACGTGGGCCACCTGATCTCGAATGATAGTTGCCGAGCAAAGGACGCCCTGTACCCGCGATATTTCAGTAAGGAATGTAGCTCGCTTGAGGTAGAGGATCGCGCAAGCGACTTCGAATCTGCAACCAGACGGGTGGTCGGAGTAATCCGACTAAATATGGGAGTCAGGGGGTGACGCTGCCCGCAGGGTGGCAATTCCCTGTGCTTCGCCGCAAGGTGTTGGCCTCTGACGGGCAGCGGTGGAGCTTGGTATGTAGATTGTCTATGTACATCAAGTATCTGTGTTTCGCCTCGGGGTGATATAGCGATAAAGTTCGCTGAAATGCTCCGGGGTGGACGGGTTCGCCCGGAGCAGGTGACATACACTAAATCTAAATCTGCAAATATTAAAAAATTGAAAACTCATCTGGTTCTGCCGCTCATTTCTCTACTTCTGGACTAAATTCATATATCACATTACAACAGGATACCGTGCATACTTACTTGCTTTAATAGGAACAAATCTGCTTGCCTTAAATTCGGCTGTATATTGAAACTGCTCACCATGTTTAATACGAGTATATAATGGCTTCCAGTAAATCAGCTCAGGGATTTGCACATATTTTCCATTATCTATAAAACTCTATTCACTACCACACCACCTTATTTGTATAGTTCCATAAATACCCCGTCCTCTGTATTTGATTTAATCTCTACATTGATTGATAAATGTAAAATGTATCGTGATTATATCGTGACACTTATTTATATTTTATATACTGTTTTTTGAAGTATTCTCCTTGGTAATTCATACACTTTTTCATTCTTTGAAACCATTGGGAAAAGCAATTGGCCCAGTATTACTTAAAGGTATCCTCAATGGCTTCTCGGAACGCTATCACCGCCGCTTGTTGGGTCGTGAACCATGTACCTCGAAGTATATCCTTAATTTTTGAAAACACGAAGAAATCGCAGGGTACAAGGTCCGGACTGTATGGGGAATGCGTCATCAATTACACGTTTGAGGTCTTCGAAAACACCGTGGTCATCTTAGCGGAGTAGGCCGATGCATTGTCGTGATGGAAGACTACACTCCTGCGACGATTTTCACAAGTTTTTCTAAAACACAAGGCAAGCAAATATTAATATACCAATCTGCAGTAATTTTTCTTTGGTTTTAAAGTGATATTATCGTATAATGTCCCATCATTTTACCAGTGCTTCGACCTTTATTGACTTACGTTGGCAAATCCTCCAAAGGAAAAACCCACTTCGCCGTTTGACTGTTTCTTTCAGGTTCGTAACAGTAGGTACACTCAGCTTTCGTTATTCCTGTTACATTATAATATACTGCTAATGATTGCTCTCCGTATTATTTTCTTATCCTTTTATTACACTACTATTACACTCTGTCGTTTTTAAACTTCCGTTAACACATGCGGTATCCATCTCGAACAAAACTTCCGAACTTTCAGGTGTATGTGTGACATATATTGCACTTATCTCTTGCCAATGTTCAATATTATACGAATTTGCTGACATGTAATGTTTTATGCGATTGAATTAATTGTCGTACAGCATCAATGTTAGTTTTTACTTACCGCTTTTGCCGGCCGGCCTTCGCGTGAATAGTTTTGGAGACGGATACGTCCACATTTGAATTCATTATACCAGAAGTACACATATCTACGAGGTTATACTTTCATCACCAAATGCTAATTGAAGTCTTTGGAAACTTTCTTGTTGACTTAAACAACAGCGAAAATCGTAAAAACTTATATATCGAAAATTTACCCGACTCAAATCCATCGTTAGATAAAAATCCAATTTTCTAGACGGCGCCACTAAGAGTTTCATTTTCAAAAATTGGAATTACTTTTTAATATCTTAACGTAAGTAGCCAGTTCCAGAAACTTTCAGTGTGGCCCACGTATACAAACATCAACTAATTGAAATTTACCAAGTTTCAAAGGCCGCCGTTGGACGAGTAAAAGTATCTGTAAGAAATCGCCGATGTCTCCCTTTGGTGGCGAGTAATTAAATTGTGTGTACCGGAAGTGCTGAAAGTTCCCGACGGCCAATTTCCTTTGCCGTGTCCTCCGGCAGGATGTTGGCCGAATGCCCATTTTCCGGCCAATCTTCGCAATCTAACTCACCACCCCAATATAGCGAGATCAAACTTGATGAATGTCCAAAAAAAATCTTCAAATTAAACAATTTGAGAAAATTATTGGCTCGCGGGGCATATCCCTTTGGAGAGATACTCAATTTTTGTGTATTATTATTAACAACCAGAGCGTAGCTACGAATTTTTATTCAATTATTCAATCAATAGTATTTTAAGTGAATTTTGGAACTTTTGCCAAATATATCATGAATTATTAGTGTTCCTTATATTCAGAAATCGATAGGTAATCACTTTTTATGTTTATCTCAAAATTTATATCATTAGGTATTTGTTACAAATTATATCACATCATATAGTCTAACCCTTCGACCATATATTTGATCATCGAGGGTCTAACTTAGCTGAGATATTCGCTACATCTAAGGCAGACTTTTCTCTGACATGTGTTGAATATTCGTGAGGCATACCGAAATGATCGAAAATTGAAATAAATACAATAGGAGAATAACGGAAAATATTTTTTTTCTTTTTAGAAGTACCATTAATTAAAATCGATGTATTTTAGTATTTGCTTGAACCAATTTTGAAACAGTAATTCTATTGCGAAGTTGGGGTTGTTAAAATGTCCTATTCGGATGTTGGAACAGCTTCTTCAAGGTATTGAAGTCGCTGACTACATAACTTAGCTTTGACTCAGGCTAGGTGTTCCATTAACTCGATGATTTCTCGCAGAAAATAGCGTGAAAATTGAATGCAAATATTTTATCATGCTTATTATAGCCAATACCTAGATATCAGCAAGCCCATATAATCCCATATATAAGTGTCGTTGTTCTATATATGGGCAAATATAGGAAAGTATATGATACCGTATATCAACCAGATTTTTATTTAATGTAGTCGTTGAATCCCCAAATAGAGGAAACATTTTTTTAAAGTACTTAGTCTTAGACTACTTAAAATATGAATGGGTAATGAGAGATGTTCTTATGAATAATATCGGATTGTAGATTATAGGAAATCAGACACACCTACATGGAGAGAACATTGGACCTGACTCATTTGATCGTATATTAAATTTAATAATCCGGACGTAAATTTCAAAGCCTTTTATTAATTTTCAATTTGTATATGAATGGACTGATCGAGGAACTTAGCAAAGCCAACGTAAGATGCTCTATTGATGGTTCTTTAATAAATAATATCAGTTATGCAGATAACATGGTGTTGCTTTGTCCCTCGATTAGTGCTCTCCGGAAGCTACCCTCTATTTGTGAGTCATATGCGTCAGCCCAGGGGCTCAGGTGTAATGTTAAAAAAGTCAACTCCTTGTCTTCAGGCCGCTGGGAGAAACTGTCGGGACTGTACCTCCAGTGTTTCTCAGTGGCTACGAGGTGAGTAGAGTCTTAAAGTTTAAGTACCCAGGTCACTGGATAACCGAAGATCTAGCAGATAACACGGACACAGAAAGAGAGAAAAAGGCACTATCTGTGAGATGTAACATGTATGCCCGCAGGTTTGCACGGTGTACGAGTGAAAAAAGAAAATACTTCTTTTTAAATCATACTGTCAAAATCTCTACACGTGCAGCCTTTGGGTAAAGCATACGACAAAAACACTCCATACCTTGAGGGTTCAATATAATAATGGTTTCAGGGTGCTGATGGGGCTGCCAAGGTATTGTAGTGCATCATGTTTGTTCGCAGATGCCCAGGCTGATGGTTTTCAGGCCATCATTCGTAAACGAACCGTCTCTCTGATGCATCGCATACGCGGTAGCGCCAACGGCATCCTGAGGGTGATGGCTAGAGGGCTGGATTGTCCGTCACATAAACACTGGGTACAACTGCATGTGCGACGGGGGGTCTAGCCATTCTCAACATAGCCATTTCATAACCATGTTACATATTTTATTTTTAATTCGTTTATTTTGTACTATTTTTTTTTCTTCTTTTATTTTTAAATAATGTATGTGTATCTGTGTACTAACCTTATTCAATAAGCCAAAATTGTAACTAATATTATATGGATTCACTGCAGTCCAAAATAAAATTTCTTTCATTCATCCATTCATTAAACTAAAAAAATAAATAAGACTTGTTTTAAAATTAATGATTTCTATAAAATATGTTACCTACCAGATGGCTCATATATTTAGCGTCATACGAGTTTAATAATAAAAATCTTAAGCACCCACTACATTACTCGCGAAGTTGATTGAAGTAGAACGAAGATGAGAGTGTAGAGAGGCACTTCGACTACTTCGTGCAACTTTGCCTCGCTTCGGGCGAATTCCGATCGGTGTCGTTTTTTTAGGTTCGGGTCACAGGGCCCGAGGCACGAACACGAAGCGACTTACTACACTACTTGGCTTACTTCAGTTTTCCACTGTCAGGTGAAAGAAAACGTGAGTGAAAATTTTTGTTTTTTTGCTCACAAAATTTTAAACAAATATAATACATAACTAGATTATGTTTATTATTTATTTTGCTAAATATATGAACTAACTAAATGAGAAACAGTCGTCCAATATAGCTCCAACTAGAATTGTATGCATTTTTATGTTTGATTTCATGTTGGATAGTTGATATTTAAATAATTTTAAAAAAATAACGACTAAGCTGTAACAATTGACCTACACACGTATCTTCAGTTATTTATAGTATTAGACGTGTATTTAAAGGATTCTAAGAGTTTGCGGTTATCTATCTGGTGGAAGGTACGTCACTAACTTTCCTGGGCTAGTTTCCAAACTTAAATATTTATTATATTTATGAGACTGAGCAGGCTCACGCTCGAGCCTGGAGCCGGTAAAAAAAATTACTTTGTTCTATTGCGGTGAATTGAAAGCATTCTCCATCTCTCTCGTCTCCCCTTTTTTGTATGAAATGTAAACACATAATTAAAATAGGTGAGAGTGCACAGTGCAACCGCAGCTACCACTTGCACATCATTCACTTTGACCAGCGTGTGAACGACTGAGTTCCTCGAGAAATTGAGCGAGTGTCTGGTGACGCTCCTCATACTTGGCTTACTTCGCAGAGTACTTCGGTAAGGAACTTCGGACGAGAGTGTAATGGACGCTTTAGAATGATGAAACAAAATGAAGAATTTGAAAATCGAAACGGAAAATCAGGATTTGTATAGCCGATAACTTGACAGCGACGCATTGCTCGTCTCTTCATTAAGGCAACATTTGGGAAAGTATATGAAACCGTGTATAAACCAGATTTCTTTATTTGTTTATTTTTTATTTATTTATAGACCGATACATTATTACACCGATACATAATACATATACAATATTACACCGATACATTAATACAATTTACCATGTCATATTTTATGTATATTGAGACGATAGCAAAAAATTGATTCTTGTGGCGACACAGTTATGAATCAAAGTTGAGCTTGAGCAGAGGTTGTTCTAAGAAAGACTTTATTAATTGTAATTCTGCTTTAATGAAGAAACTAATTATTTAAACAAATATGTTAATTATCACTACTGTTATTGAACTATGTATTAAACTATTACCAGCACTGAATATATTAATTATTACTAATTATTAAAGAAGAATAGAATTATCTATATTATTTGGTGATAGAGCATGGCACGTAGAGTGACCTCAAACGTTTAAAAAAAATAGCGTTTACCGAATCCGCAGTCAAGTCTTCGAGCACTATGTCGTGTAAAGCGAAGTCCCCCCCCCCCCCCAAACAGTTTGCATATCGCCCCGTTCGGAACTTAGGAAGGTTTTCTTTGGCGTAGTCAACCTATACTTTCCTTGATCTCTTCAACTATATGCCGAATTTGACCCATCTCCCACTGACATATATGTTACGCAATTTCGCTTATTGCGAATAGAAGTCAGGTCACTCTGTCTCTTACCTTGCTTTCGCATAAATCTCCGCTATGTTGCCTAATTCCTGCATACTAATGAAGGTTGCGACATTCATAGGACTATTCGTCGTCCATCTTTAGTTACCCTTAATCTGAAGCTGTCGTAAATTATATAAGACCTACCGTGATTAAAGGCAAATATTAAACAGCCGTCCGGGCTGTACCTTAAGTCATGCACAATAAAACCGGATAGAACCACAGATAACATAGAAAGAATAGATGGGCTATTCGCTATTTTAAAATATGTATGTTTCCATACTCCCCCGGTTATTCGCCAATTGAGCAGCGTGGCTAGCAAGCCGGCCAGTGTATTAATCACCTGGTTCCGTCCGAGGTGTTTCCTCGGATCCATACTCCCGATTGCACCTGTCAACGATTGCAGGTTACAGCCGCAGGCAGTGTTTACAGCAGCCTTTCCAGGTTAAGTCACTCTTCGAGAACGCTACCGAATAAGAGCTGAGCCGTGAGTTGGGCGAGCTAAGAACACAAAAAGAGGCTACCAGGTCCGAGCTGCTTGGAACCGAATTAATATGCTCAGACCATCATAAAGTCTGATCAATAGAAACATATCAATATGATTATCAATTTAACACGTTTCCATGCTTAGGATTAAACACCCCATTTGTGACATCACCAATCGGTTCTCGTAATCTGAATTCCATATTACCAACACTTCCGCATATTTTACCTACCGGGGGAGAACCCCCATAGTTTAACTACTAGCATCAGATCGCTTGTACTGTCGATGGAAATCTTTCTAATTGACAACAATGAACCAGGATCATGAGGCAGAGGATATATCAGGAAGGCAAGAATAATGACTATGTATTCGGCGTTCATATATCAGTGGTTTATATATGCCAGACAGCACCTAACAGAAACTACAATTAATGATGACATTTACTCTCAACATACCCGCTAGCTCCTCTTATGCGTATCTAGAGTAAGAATGGTAAAAGAACAGAAAGCTACTTATAGCTTAGTATTAAAGTTTATAACCTACCACTATTAAAACGCTGGAGGACATAACATTTAAAAAATGGGAGATGTTGATAGGCCACCCTTTCTATCATCTGACTGAATTTGAGACAGTGACTTTTAAACATTGTACCAATTTAAATTATAAGTTTGGATAAGTAGGAATGTGTTCATTGTATGACTATATTGTTTTCATTAATATATTATATAAAGCATATATAAAAGCGGGTACTGATTGATATTTTATTATTATTTTTGTACTAATATTTGATTTTTTTAACCTAATAATTTAATATTGAGTTTTTAATTTTTTGACTTTCTATGTGACTCGATTGTAACAATTCGTAATTATTTTAAATAATTTTATTTAGTTAAGACACTAAACTCATTAGATTTCATATTCGTCTTGGAAATAGGTAAGATACTCAAACAAATATTAACCAAAAAGCTTTTAATAACTGCCTATTACTTACAGTAGTTGGTATACTCGTATGTATACTACTTACTATCTTTAGTATATTCTGATACATACAAGAGCGGTAAATCTGGCAATTAGAAACGAATGCAATGTAATATAATTAATTAGTCGGCCATTTTGCAAGCTGCAGCTGCTGTCGAATAGTGAATTTGAAAACATCTTACATAAAGACACATGCTCGAAGTCGATTGAGTATAGAACGAGTATTTTTATTTATTTATTTATTTATTAGTTTAGTGTTATAGGCGTAGGTAATGTTATAAGTATATGTAATCCTAAAAAAGTTCCCAATGACATAACTGTTAGAACCATCCAGTTTTTGTTAATATATTTATGGCAGCGGTACCGTATCGACATGGAGAGAGGAGGTGTACTAATTAGGGATGCTAATGGTAATTGTCATATTCAGTATCGCGCTGACACCGCCAGCAATACATCAACCTTTCCCCGGAGGCTTCACGTGTCACTTAGCGTGAATAACACGTGTTCATTTTGGATGTTCATTTTGCCCGTCACTGTAAACCATAAACCACGACGCTACCATGCTAATTTTCATAATAATATAGCGTATCACGTTTGATTATTGCGAATATTAATTAAATGATGCAAGACATTATATTATCTTATCAATTTCAGCGTTCCTTCGGAATAACACTATTATCCTTCGAAAGCTTTTAATATTAAATGGCAGTTATAGAGACTCATATATAGAGAAGCACTCTATAAAAAGACGTCCATCTGGGTATTCTGATACAGTAATTTATATTTAATGTTTAAGTGAGGTGTTTCGGGAATCAAGCCAACCATTCACCAGCTGAGAGTTTTAACGACAGAGTTAATTTTATCTACTCGGGCTTAGGAATTTGCAAAATAGGGAAACGGCTTTTACAACCAGTCAATCGATCCTGGGGCCCTATATGTAATTAGAAGTATAATAGGTACTTTATTATTTTATTATTTTTTATTATTATTTTTAAAACAAACAGCTGATTCAATACATTACATACAAAACTAATAAATTTCAAAACAAAGCTAATTACATGTTTCCACTTAAAAACATATTTTTTTT
>JAOPUG010155738.1:0-11889 GCA_027564375.1 Micropterix facetella | reverse complement strand
TAATATAATAAATATAGTATAACATAATTTAATATAACATACTATAGTATCAAAAATAAAAATAATAAATGTCCTATTTTTAACCATATATTTTATTTTATTTATACTATAGTATGTTATATTAAATTATGTTATACTATATTTATTATATTATGCTATATTATATTATTTCACATTCTATCCTCCGTATACATGTATTTGTTCATATGACATGGAAGGAGGACAGCAGGTAAGCTCAGAGGCTCAGCAAAACATCACTTCACTTTATATCCATCACCCCAACACAAGTGTATACCTAGTGGTGTGATGTAATCCTGAAGAAGGATGCCCTTTAGCGACTTTTCTTTTATGTAGTAAAAAAAATGTTTAAATAATACACAACGGAATTTATGTAAAATGAAATATAAATAGATTAATGTTTAAAACAAAATTTAAAAAAAAAATGTTTTCCTTATCGGCTTACCTGCCGTCATACATATTACACATCATTTACTGATTAAGAATTGTTTTATACGACTTGGCTATTCATACGGATTTAGATTTACTTTGAAATGTGTGTGTAATTGATTGTGATTACGTGATTATAGTGATTAATGTATATAGTATATAGTTTGATAAATAAGATAAAACGAATTTACCGCGTGAAGTTTGGTAACACCCGACATTTCGGCAATGTTATCTTAATTATTAGGTAATTTGTAAACAACTATTACGCTGGAAATTCCACCTTTTTCAGAATTATTGAAACATATAGTCAACGCGATAAATATCTTACGTTAATTTCGCCAGAAAGTGGCAAATCAGTTAACAATTAAATACCTAATAAGAAAATCTGATTAAACGGTAACTTTATCTACACTTACACATACATAATAAATATTACATATTTCATGTAAAATTATCATTTATAAATATAAAAATGGATGCTGGTATATCTGTTTGAGTTTAATAGACTTCTACAGCGTTTGACCGATCACAATGAAAGTTGGTACTTATATGTATTTTTCATCGAGAAGGTTTTTATGCAATCCACTTTGATGGCGATCGACTTGAACTCACCACTAGATGGCGCTGCAGCACATCTACTTCTATACCGTGCAACCGATCACAATGAAAATTGGTATAAATAGGTATTTGTGCACGGATAATATTTTCGCGTTATCTACTTCATTGTAACTCGCCAATAGATGGCGCTGTACCACATCAACTTCTATACCATTCAACTGATCGCAAAAAATCCACCCGGGCAACGCCAGTTTTTACGCACACCTTCGGTAACCTTAATGAATTTCCAAGTAGTGAAGTTCATTTGGTGTGTCTTGGACATATTTAGGTTCAATTTATTCTGATTCGATAGAACGTTGTGGTACATTGCGTTATCGACTACTAAAACTGATTGCAGCGCTAAATTTGGAAGAATGTTTGTTTTATCCATTCCTGATAATTACCAGCGATTAATATTACTCATATTAGCATTCATATTAATGTGATAATATCGCGTTTGCTTTTTTGCTGCATAGATAAGCAAAGCTTCGGGAATGAATCCTTGTTCCGAGCAGGCATGAACAATCACTAGCATATCGCCACTGGAAATAGATACTTTAAAACCTTCGCTCGTTTCATCGGATCATGATCGTGGCAGCGTATGTGAGCTATGAATGTAAGATTCATCCGTATATATTATAGGTCGGCGTTGTGATCTATATTCTTGTAGTTTGGAAATATATAATGTTCTTTTGAGTATGATGTGACTTTTTTCAATGAGTAGTTTTTTTATTATTTTGTATCTTTCTCCATCTGAAACCTAACCTCCGAACGATCATCCTTAGTGTAGAAATACCACCCTCAAAGTTGATACTGTCTTTCAATACTCTAACTTTTTTAATGTCGGAAATTCACGCTAAACCAGATGGAAGTTTTAGATAGTTCGCCTTATGATTTCTTGGTTAACACTATCTACTGTAGATTTGTTTGCTAATCTTGGTCGCTTTTTACCCGGTGTTCTGAAAGTAACTCGTACAATCGACTCTGTTTTGCATGCTGGTGGCTCTCCTTCCCTTGAGGTAGATGGTTGTGATGTTGACGTTTTAACAGCCGCTGTTTACAAACAACTCGTTGAACACTTCTCTGAGAAACAACAATCGGCTCTGATGTCAAACCTTACAAATCTTTCATTAAACGGCCTCCACCAGTGCTGTATTTATTATGATTCTTAAAATAGTTAAAAACATTAAACACTATTTCACCAGATTGTCCTGTTTATGTTTTGCCGGAACCAATTTTTTCAGAAGACATTTTAATTCCTACCTCCAAATAGGTCACACACAATAATGCGCGTCGTCGATTGACATGTGACTGACGCTAACGGACGAATGCCAAAAAAGACCACTCTGTATTTATGAGCAATAGCAAAGGCAAAACAATAACTTTCTCCTTCATACTCATAGCCTTGACCGCGCGCGAGAGAGACGGACAGACTTTTCATGATGCGTTTATGCGACGTCACGCCGCGTGCGTATTCACAGACACTACACAAGTGTAACGTGTAAATGTGTTGAAAGTGCCAGCTTTAGTTGACCGACCTGTAACCAATTGCGATAAAATTTAAAGAATTTAAATTATACCTATTAGATTTAAATTATATTAGCTATTCTTCGACACATCTGTCATTCTACATGGATATTTTATTACACTCCCAGTTCAGCGAATTGCCAACCTCCTTATATTTCTTGATTGAAAAATAAAAAAAATGTCAGGGTCGCGTAAATGGAATAGCAGCATAGTCGGTACCTACAAATCCGCTACCGCCATCATCTACTCCGGTTGTAATGAAAACGAATGAGAAGTGGGGCCGCGCGGCGCGCGGAGGTAACAAAAGCGACGTATCGGATTTAGGCGGGGAATCCCGGCAAATAGACGCGGCGACTGTGCTGTGCGGCGTGCGGCACAAAGCATTCCCGCTTTTTCAACTTTGTCCCAATTCCGTTAACGATGAGAGCGCGGCAAAGCCGATTACAGGCGAAGGCATTAGGATTAACTATCCATTTGAAAGTCGCGCGCTCATAGAGTGTACACATAGCATAGTAAAAAAGGAGGAGATACATTCGGTTTGTAAAAAAAATGTAGATGCGGTATACGGCCATTTTCATTTCCTAAAACTTAAAGATGAGAATCCTGAGTAGTTGAATTATGTGGGTTCTAGAGTTGTAGACAAATCAAGAATGAATTCGTTTCGGACCGCACGGAATTCATATAATATTAGTAACAATTTTAGCTTAGGGAACAAGGTTAGTACAAGACACACGCATAATTTAAAATACAATCGCAGTAAAAAAATACTTAAAATGTTCATGAAGGTATTTTGGGAATGGCTAGGCCCTCCATCGCACAAGCAGCAGTTACACCCAGTGCTTATGCAATGGACAATCTAGCCCCTCCAGCCACCGCCCTCAGGACGCAGTAGGCGCTACCACGTATGCGATGCATCAGAGAGGCGGTTCGTTTGCGAATAATGGCATAAAAGCCATTGCTCTGAGTATCTGCGAACATACCTGATGCACTACAATACCTTGACAGCCCTATCAGCGTCCTGAAATCATTAGTGTACTGAACAGTCAAGGTATGAAGTGTTTTCGTCGTATGCTTTACTCAAAGGCACTTTATGCTTTTTACTCAAAGGCACTTTATGCACGTCGTATGCTTTACTGAGTGCACTGATTGAGGGACAAAGCAACACCATGTCATCTGCATAGCTGATATTATCATGGCAAAATATTCGCATTCTAGATGAAGCTTCAGATTGCGAGGACCAGTCGATGACGTCGGTGCATTTAAAAAAATACGAGTTTTAAAGGTTACGTTTCTATGGATATAGGAGGCGGAATATGGAATCGGTGACGTACCTTACTACTCTTAATACCTTCAACTCTATTTTATCTAGAATCCGCATATTATACCTACCGGCCTAGAATTCGCATATATGAAAAGGTTTGCTGCGTAGTACCAATTCATATATAGCATGTTTCCCTTGCAACAAAGAAAACTATTCTTAAACATATCGCTATTTAACAAACAGATTTTCCTCAGTTCATGGATACATGAGCACATTCTTCACAACTTTCACATTTCTGTCTATTAATATTTTATAATTAATTTAATGGAATTAGGAGGAAATTAGACAAACAAATTTTATTTTTGTTTTATTCTCGTTTAATGGGTTATTTAGTTTGCTAAAATAATAATAATTCAGAATGCACGTCTCATTAAAAGTTCTAAAAAATATATTTCGGATATTTAATTTGATATTTTCATAACTCGCTCGATATGATATTAAGGTGACCATATCTCCAAAATATTGTATCCGCTGGAATATACGTTCGTCCATTTCTAATTTTGTATACAGTGGAACCTCTGTATATCGTTTTTGAAGGAATTTAAAAATGCGGAAAAGGGGTGAGATCTTTAAAAACAGTTATTTAGGCACCTCATACTTAAACGTTCGTCGAAAAATATATGTTTGCAGTAAATTTCAGAAGAAAAGAGATTTGTATTTTTTCTGATATTTTAATGCTGCAAAGCCTTTTTAAAATTAACACGGTAAAGATATAAAAATACCATCGCCGTATGTGACTACGTGTGAACAAAGATGTTAATTTATGGCATACAATTAAGGGAATTGATAAAATTACAACAGCTAAATACTTACATATTACAAAAATAATATAGATATTAAAGTTAATATTTACTATATAGCAAAAGTGAACTGTCCATGTAGAATTAAAAAATGAATTACCCCTGTAAGAGTCGCAGTGGACTCATATAAGCAATATTCCAAGCCTCCGTCGTTATTATTTATCTCCTGACAATTTAAGAACCACACAACCCTTTCCATTTTGTATATTATTATATTGACGTCATTTTACAGGTCATCATTTAAAGGTCATTAAATTCTTTACAATATATTCCTAAGAATGATGTATATATTATATATTATAATTTGTCAATTATTAAAAAAAATATAAACAAAAATCTAATTTTTCTACTATATCAAGCAAAGTAGTAATTTTGCCGTGTTTCGATGTATCAACATTATTCAGTTTGCTAAAACAGTATTAATTAAGAAGTTGAGATATTAGCGGAGACAAGTTTTCTGTTATCAATTAAAAGTCTTAGGACTTAGTTTTGGTATATTCTGGTAGTAGCGCGCTGGTCAAGGTAGTACTGATCGACAATAACATTAATTTCTGGACCATATTTTGTTATTTTAATTTAATTAAATAACAAAATAAATTAATAATAATTTTTGTATTTATAATCGTAGGTAATAAAATATTTTGAGAATTATACCGTTTTGACATGGACACTTTACAGATGCCTTTCAATATTACCTATATACATAATTTTTTTATTCAGATTTCTTTTACAGTAATAAAGTATTGAGTTGCGTGTAAAGTTCTACTAATAATGCATATAGTGTAAATAATCAAACTTATGGCAAAAAAAACTTTTAAACAAAACTTTTTAATACATTTTATGTTACACAATCTTTTTCTCATATACCTAGATACTCGTAGGTATTCGGAGAGTCAGTTATTTGTAAAATAACTCATACCAACATTTCAATTGTGTAGAATGGCTAAAACGAATTATAACAATAATTCTTACATCATACGAGCGAGTAGATGTTTTAATACATTGGCGAAAGAATTTGATATTGACTTGTTCAACACCTCTTCCCTCAAACTGAAACGTGTGCTAAACGATATATTCTTTTCTTCTTAGTATCTATTATACTTCATTGTTTATTTGCGACTTTTTATATCTTTTGTTTATTAACTGTGGAAACTTTTAATTGGCCTTCAATATTTTAGGCCCTCATTCGTTTATATATGTTTTAGCTGTAAGTTTTCTTAAGAAATGAAAATAAAATAAAATATTTTTTTTCGTATCATACACATCAAACTTAAATTTTCATTCAAACTAAAAAAAATCGTATTAATCAAATCTTCAAATATAATTCTTCGTATTAATCAAAATTTAAAATCAATGTATATTTCCGCCCTGCAACTTACATTATATACGCCTATTATATCGAGCAATCGATGGGATAGATTCCATTACAAATTTGTCACTGCTCGCTATCTCCGCGAAAAACGTACCGCAGCGCTGCGCGTTTTTTCAACCATTGCCATTTGTTTAGTCGACGGACCAAGTGGGCGCGGGTCGGGCAAAGGAATATGCTGCGGATTAAACATAAGGGTAGTCCTAGTAGTGCACTTTAGGGTAGTCCTCGTGACTGCGGTGCGGATTAGATTTCAACGCATTGTAATGTGAAAACGCCAATATGTATGGTGCCACTGCAGGATGAAATATCTGAGTTATCGTTAGTCTACCAGAAACGACTATTTTATCGTACGTACTTCTTATATGTCCAAATTCAACGGATAGTCTAGTCTAGACGATACATACGTACATAATGGTCGATAATCACGCCTCATAAAATTAATAAGGACACGGACACATTTTAAGAAGGCAATTGACGGCTTTTATCGTTTTAGCTGTCGGACTTCCCCAGATATGCAGTTTGTATACCACTGCCAGAAACACAAATTCGGCAACAACGTCTACATGCCGACAATGGTCTTCCCCCATTATGATTCATACATTATCCAGCATTGTGTAGCATCTTTATAAAACCGTGTTCTTATTTGGCGATTACTGCGTTTGCCTGCTCGGTATCTCCATACTGCCTTAATAAGGTACGAACGGTAACATTCAGTTAAGGATGTAGCCCGATTTGGGCGAAGCAGTTTTGCAACACTGCAGTTCTGGAACTGCAGTGTTGGTGTGTCTATCAAAAGAAAGATGACTATCCTGACCCAAAGTCGAACGACTTCCGAACCGAGCAGCACAAGGTAAGGCGTGCTTCCTTTTGTTCTTTTCCTTGTTGACTTCTTTTCACACATTTTCAACTGTTACGTTATGCAGTATTTACAATAACTAGTTATACCGGCTACCCGCAAGAAGGGAACGACCCTGACTCGAAGATTGGCAGTGGCGGAATTTCCAATACATCAAAGGCATTGTGTAACCGATAGTTACACTGCTCAACAATATATTTAAAAAAACTGGCAGCCAGACCTGCTCTAATCAACGGATTCTAAAGCTTGGTGTTCACTTAAACTGAACGGCGTCGAGCGGAGTTTGGATGTGAGCTCAATACATGAAAGCTGCCCGCGACGTCTATTTAAGCTGTGGGTATTACGGTAAGACCAGTTTTCCAGTGTTGCTCGAACAGTGCGGACGTCTCTTGCTGTGAAAATAAGTGAAAAAAAATGCGTCTTGGAAAGTAGAATGAATATTACTGGCATTTCTGGATTGAAGTTGGGAAGAAGACGGCGACTATGAAATGGAATTTAATTAAATGAAAAGTTTTCTTTTATTTAGAAAGAGTAGCGCTAGCACATATGATGTTATAAAGCAGAAATGCCCACATAGATTCTGATTAAGTAACAGCTAAACTGAAAGGAGTCTAATCTGATGGTTTTAATACACTTGTTTTGTTTTTTTCTTTTATTCTAAGATGTTTAATTGATATCAATAAGGTAATCGAAAACAAATACTTTATTTATTAGTTTCGATTGACATAATATTGATTCGTATTCGTTTCTTTCAGCGCCTAAATCGGGCTTGTTAAAATCTAAAACTACACTGACATGGAAATGACGATGGCGCGAGTGGAATTGCAAAACGATCAACATTATTCAGTAATGATTATATTAGTCCACACTTTTTTTTTAATTTTAATTGAATTTTCTCTAATTTAAAAGAAATTACCAATACGCATAATAAAATTCTGACCAAAAATAGCGACGGGAGTAACGTGTGGGGCATTCATAACTGTCAAATAGACGGATTGTCAGAGACATAGACAAAACCGAAAAATCTAGGAATTAAGAACCGTCCTTAAATTTTATGAAACCGAATACCGAAAAAATAGGTATGTTTCATAATTGGAAAATAATAAAACTTAATTTGTTTGAGTAAACCCTTATGGCGTTATTATCGATAAAATAATAGATACATATTTTAAAATATGTTTTTTAACAAGAAAAAAACAATAATTCACAATTTTTCAATATAAATTTTATCCGTTATTCCCATTGACGAAATCTATTTGCGCCATTATATATTTCGACTTCTGTTTTAACATGTTTTTCAATATCCCAATTTCAAGTGCACGTTAATACAAGAATTTGTTAAGTCTTTTTTAAATTACAGAAAAAATATGTAGTGAGCGATATGAAAATCGGCAGAAAGTTTCTTGATTTTGGCGAAATCTAAGTTAAATCAGGTGGGAAGCTATATACCCTCAGGTAAACCAGAATTTTGAAATCTTAATCCTTAAACTTCATGGGAATCGCTCCGCGATATTTATCCTTAGATACCTGGATCCGTTATTTTCTGCAACGACATAATGTAGACACTAATATAAAATAATTTCCTTTTGGAGAACCCCCTCAACCTGTGATAAAACATGTTCTTTAATTTTATTTTAATAACGCTGAGCTCGCAAGTAATTTATTATTTCAACCTCTGATAAAATTCATTAATTATTAATCATAAAACTGTATAATTATAAAACAATGTTAAAAGGTGCAATAGTTAAGCATTTTATATTGCATTATATGTTCTTTAATTTATCTAATAAATTGTAATAAAATCATTAGATTTGATTGAAATTCACTATATTGGATTCGCTTCAACATAATGTCAATCAAATCATAATTAATCAAAGAAAAATATTTATTACCTCAAAGTGCTCCCCTTGAAGCTGTACTTTATGTATTAATGGGTCTGTCCCTTTACGGACGAGTCCATTTATTGGGCATAATTCCGGCCAGATAGCCTTTGAAGTTGCCATCAATTAAAAATTTGTTGGACAGCCCTTTCCGGGGAGAATTACTTAGGTAACGCTTATATTATCGAGGCGAATGCTCGTCGCTTTTAAGTATTGGCCTGCAATGCTACAGAAAATGCGAAGGGAGGAGGAAGCGAGTGGAAGGGAGTTAAACTTAATATCGCCGGTCTTTTCCCTTTAAAATCGAAAAAAAATTAAGACTGAGCGAATTGACATGATTGGCAACACCGGCCTTTTAAAAGTATTGAACCTGTTAGCGACTCGTATCATTGGCTAGAACGAACAATTTCTCCATTACATAACTACATAGAATTACTCATGTCTGGCAACACTATCCAATGTTATTTTTTTTATAACAGTTAACATGGGCGATGAGGTAGAAGCTGCGGTATGACTACATAATTTTTCTTTAAATTTAACGATACTTAACGAGTTCAGGAGCTGAGCTCCCACCCAATTGGTTCATTTTGTGACAAAGAAAAAAGCCATACAAAATCTCGCGACTTCTGTAGGTGTTGTGTCACGTATTAGATTTTTCAATGAGTTTGATATGACACACATCGCCTATTGACATCGCACGTCGCTTGATTGTGTATGTATGTTGGCGTGCGATCGTATCAGTTATAGATTCGCCTTTATTGATTGCACAAAGTCATAAATATACGGAGAAACCGTTTTTTAATAATAAAGAATTATATAGAAAGAATTTTTATTTGCTCATAAAAAATAAATACAAAAAGGCAAGCCTTTTTCCACATAGAAATAACTTGCGACTAACCTTATCATACAGTTCAGTGGGTACATGCGCGCTTTGTGGAAACACAGATTATAAAAAAGCTACAGATATGAACAAATATGTTTGTCTGTGTAAAATATAAATTACTATATTTAAAACTAATAATGCTCGAGGAGAGAAATGGGGAAAGGAATGAGAGGGATATGTAAGAACGGGTTACTTCTTAGAAATGTAGTAATCTTTGAGGAGTCTTCAATGATTCTAAAGAAGGCGAATTTCGTATATTTTCTAGGAAATCTTTCTACATTTTGCACAATGGACACTGAAAGAGTATGAGAAGAAATCAGTATTATTTCGCGCCGCATTTAATATGGTTTAAAAACAGACTCAGACAGCATTTGAAAAATTCCACATAAATTCCCCTTCCCTTCCCATTCCCTTTCTCTTTAAACCTCTGCCTCCTTATAGGCTTTAGTGTAAGGTTAAGTTGATTTAGTTTATTGGCTAAATTAGTAATTATTAGTAAACAATGTTCGCACATTTTTAAAGAAAAGCTTTAGAATATTGGCTGTAGAATTGGAATATACGCTCGCCTTTTCATATATGAATAAAGCATTCATTATTATTTTGGTGAGGAATTTTCAGTAAATTGTCAGATGCTGACCGAAGCATAAGACCGTGGGATTTCAATGGTTTGAAAATCTCGTGGTTGAAGTGGTTCGAACTGGTTCGAAGTGATATGAATTGAAACAGAGCATAAAAGAGGAGAGCAAGTAAATATACATTTTTCTTTTGAAGTAATGGCAACCACTTTAACTATGCCCTATATTCGGACTAGTGACCATACTTACGTAGGACGGAGATGAATCGTATGCATGCATTTTGAAACTTTCGAGTATATTGAGCAGTTTCTCTCTTAATCGAGATAAACGACATCTGCATAGTCGAGAAAAGATTAGAGAAGCAAGTTTGCAAGAGATTTTTTATGACCATGGGAGGAAATCATTTGAGCGCTTCCTGAGTGTGAAAAGTAGGAATATTTGGTGAATTATCTCGTCTACATGTAGTTGTCAGGAGAAATGTTTATTTATAATTAGACCAAGATAAAGAATAGTTTTAAGATTAGAAAGCGACTTTAGGGTATCTATGGAGAGAAATTTACCACCTCTAATAAGTATGGCTTGGGTTTTCAAAGGGTTGATTAGTAGACCTAGTAGCACATAGTATCATAGATAGCTCGAAGATCGTAGTTCATACTAGCGATCAAGGTATTGAGTTATTCAGGAGATAAATTATTGTAAGGAAGTTTAAGTAAATTAACGCAACTTGCGGGGAGTCGATTAATAGAAATCGACCACTAACGAAAAAGCGTTATGCGGGGCGCGTGAGGTGGCCGCGACGCTCGATATCGCCGCTCGGCCCGGAGCCCAATCGGCATTTATCGTTATGCGGGGCGCGTGAGGCGGATGCACCGCTCGGCCCGGAGCCCAACCGGCATCTATTCGCATTTATTTTGACGACCGACCGCCAACTTTAAGACAGTTTTGATATTTAGCGATAGAGAATTGGCAACATCGCTTCGTTCGCGCATGCGCACTGTCCGCAGCTTACGTCAATCATCAAACGGTTGTCCGTATTGAGAACCGTGGAACGCGTGGAAATTTCTTAAAAACGTATTTTGTTATTTGTTGGAACGAAGAGTCACTAGCGAAAATCGGCCACTAACCAAAAAGCGTTATGCGGGGCGAGAGATTTAATTAGTTGTCATACAGCATCAACGTTAGTGTATATTGCCGCTGTCGCCTGCTGGCCTTCACGTGAATCGTAGTGGAGATGAATACGTCCGCGTTTGAATTCATCATACTAAAAGTACAAAGAGCTACGGGATGTGCTTCATCACGAAACGCTAATTGAAGTCTTTGGCGACTTTCTTGTTGACTTAAACTATAATGAAAATCATAAAAAAATCATACATTGAATATTTCTCCAATTAAATTAATCGTTAGGTAAACATGCAATTTTCAAGATCGCAAGAAAAAGCAAATGACAGACGTAAACAATAAAATGTATTCTACAGCCAAAGGTTCCGTTTTCAAAAATAATAATTTCTTTTTTAATATCTTTACCTTTTTTTAATATCTTTTTAATATCTTTTTTAATATCTTACCGGCGTTGCCAGAACTGGCAACGCCGGTAGCGAAATCAGGTGTTTCATACCGCTACGGAATTATTT
>JAOPUG010155731.1:0-11893 GCA_027564375.1 Micropterix facetella | reverse complement strand
GAATGAATTTTTTGATAGCACAGCCGTGTATAGGCAGTCATACGCGTATAAGCAGACGTACGCGTATAAGCAGGCGTAGTTGAAGAATAAGGCCCAATAACTGTAATGGGACACTTTTGGTGAAACGCTTTACTATCATCAGTGCGAGGTGCTTCTTCTTCTTTTATTTGTGGCAATTCCAATACAAGGAAACAAATTTTAGGGCCATGAAATTGTTTCAATAATCAATGTGCCCTCGTCTGACATATTTTAAATTTAGGCATGTCGAGGTCCAAACTATTATTATAAAATTTAAATCCTTAAATTTTAAGAAAACTTAAGATTGTCCCTTATTCAGCCATTATTTATAACAAATAATATTAGAGGTAGAGAAGACCCAACCAACATTAGAACAGTTCAGTATTACCAGTGCCTAGCAAAATCTATGAAAAGGTTATTTTGAATCATATGTTCCCTCATTTCAATAAGACTGGATCATGTAATAGCGATTTTCAAAACCTGGAAGATTAGAGGAATACTGGATGGAGAATTGGTAGATCAAAGATACTATTAACTATACAGGTGCGACAGAAACGCCGAGATAAGCGGACTCAGCAGCGGCGGTAATGTAATGATAACAGTACCTACGCAAGAGTTTGCTCCCCGCACCCGCCTGGAATGGTGGCCTCAAGACGCCCTGCCCGAGTGCATCTGGGTCACGGTACCCGGACGACTTCTCGCCGCCGAATGTGACCTGCACATTGCACGTGTTTATATACCTGGCTGAGGGCCAACTAGGCAAAATTAAATCGATATCTTTATGAAATCATGCATTTCTCTCAGCAATCAGTCTTCCGATGACGTATTCTTGGTCCTGTGATATATGTACCTTCCTAATACCATATGGGGGGTGTCCAAGACAACTTTGAATTTAACACTATACTCGGGCATGCCCGTTCCCCGAGGCGTTTCAATGATTTTATCGTTACATCGCCCCGAAATGAAACGTAAAGAATTTGTACATTCCATATCCACAATCCAGCGATGCCTCAGCCCTCGAGAGTCCGACTCCTTACCAAGAGGCACTGAGAATTTTCAAACCCAGTTGGACATCCTCGTGAACTCGCTCCCAAATTTAGACGGATTTCTCCATCCACTCGTTCGGTCTCAGCGCGGACCCGTGGCGTGCTTTACTCGTCCATCACCCGAGATTGGGTGGCCATCGGGTCGTTTCTAAGGATAGGCGACGACAGGTCGTCACCTACTCCTGTGTCTTAGGAAACAAACGTTCCCAGACCCATTCGGGTCTCCATCGATTGACAACACTGCCGGTTTTCCGTCCCGCGCATCAGCCGTCCAGTTCTGCCCGAGGTTCCTGCCCCAGATCCACCACACAGCGGGTTCGCCAGATTGGTTCCTCTTCGAAAAGGCTCCCGGATAGGAGCTGTCCCGCGAATTGAGCCGGGCAAGTTGACATGACGGCCATTATAGCCCAAGCTACACGAAACAGTTAGGAACCAATGTCCATGACACTCTGTATATGCAATACATAGTCAGATTGGACTAGACCATCTTTAGTGTATCTTTCCAATGAAAGGGATCACTGGCTAGATGTAGTTCTATCAAAACCCCGACGTGCACATAACTCGCGCAGTAGAGCCGTTCGTACCGGAAGACCCCATCACCCATGTTTAGACTGAAAGGGATCACTGGATAGATATCGTTCTTTCAAACACTGACCTTCACGTAACTCTCACAGTAGAGCCGTTTTTATCTCTTGCGTCACTTAGAATATTACAAAGCCGTGACGTGAGCCCTGGGTGCGAAGTGAGCGACGCACCGCGCCTGACATAATATCACTCGCTTGCGCGGAGCGTCGCTTGCTTCACACCTCCTTGAGCCAATCTCCGCTAGCGCCATCTACAAAAAAAATTGGGCACGCATCCCTATTGTATGATTATTATGTACAAATATGTATATTATTTTTAATTGCTTTAACCAGATGTAATAATAATAAAAATATTTATTGATTTAAATAAAATGGTTGTTGCAAATTGCGGTCATTTATTTAAAATTGCAAGGAAGGCATTACTTGTATTTTATCTTATACGAGAAAGACCCGATATGAGATAGCTAGGCTATCAATATCGAACGAAAACACGTGTAATGTTTGGTATATCGGTGATACGCTCGGCGCCTAAGCTAGGTCAGCGTCAGATCAGATTCCGCTAATGACGTCTGCCCTAACAATTAGTGTCAATATCGTTGTATGGCAGTCCCGACTATTTTATTTGTAATGTACCCAGAACTGGCAACAATAAATATCCGCCTTACCATTGGTTCATGTTTTTAGTATCTACTTTGTACTCTGTGTATGTAACTGTATCGTTCCTTCTCTTGTTTGTAGGCTAGTTGTACTAACAGAAGGAAACCGCATCCTAGCTGCGTGGAGTTGCCACAAGGAAACTTCTTTATTTTTGTTATTTTTATCTACGGTGTTTTTTTAACTAATTTTCATTGACATATGTATTTATTTCTCTTGATTATTGAATATTTTAAAACTGTTTTTATTTTGAAGTAATTTTTTAGCAAAAAAATATTCTGTTTTTTATATTAACTATTATTTATTTTCCATTTAATGTCAAATTGTATTACTGGGATTATAATTATTTTTAAATTGTTTGAATGCATTATTTGTTATGTCCTGCGTACTCGATTTGCCAATCTGTGAGCAATCTTGGTTTTTAAAACATATAAATTGTACGTCTAAAAGGCAGGTTGTGCCACACTGAACAATTGTAAAAACTCCACGTTATACTATACATACCACAATCACAATAAAATTGAATTGAAAAAAGTTAATTGAAAAGAAGATTATTTTTAAAAATATTCTTTTGGCAACCCTACATAATATACGTTAGCTGTCAAATCGTGCACAGACATATACCTACATGTACATTAATCGGCGCGAGTCAAGTGTGTTTGCGAAAGTGCTAATATTAAAATATAACGATGAATCAAAACGTCGTCAGCAATTTCAGCAACGTCAAAGTTAAAAAAGAAGAAATCGTTTCTATTAAAACTGAGGCGACCGATTCCGATGACGCAGATGCAAATATTCCGCTGGCAGATTTTAATGGCATTATTATTGAGACTCGCTTCATTAAAACAGAACCAAATAGCGGCCCAAGTGGTAGTTTACACAGAAAAACTGAAAATATCGCCTTTAAAACGGTGGCAATCGATCCCAACGAAAAAAATATTTCTGCAGATGACAGCAGCAATATAGTGGATATTTACGAAGGGGAGACGTTCTTCACTAAACCGGAGCCATGTATTGCGTTAAGTGGTAGTGGACGGCGAAGCGAACGAACGATAAACGGAAGAAGTTTTGTGTGTCCGAAATGTGACAAAGCGTTCCCTTATCAATGCCGTTTAAACAAACATACCGAAATTGTTCACATGAAATTGAAGAAGTACTTTTGTCAGGAATGCGAGTATTCCTCTTCGCAACGAGGAGACTTAAAGAGACACGTCGACGTGATTCATAAAAAAATTTAAAAAATCTCTTGTACAGAATGTGATCGTTGCTTTGTAGAAAAGGGACATATGAAGGCTCATTTAGATGTCGTCCATAGACAAGTGAAAAAATTTGTTTGTGTCGAATGCGATCGTGTCTTTGGACGGCGGAGTAATTTAAATTACCATTTAAATTCGATTCATACAAAGGCTAAAAGCTTTGTTTGTGCAGAATGCGATCGTGCCTTTTCAAGAAAGGGACGTCTTAAGCAGCATATACAGTCGGTTCATCTGAACTTCAAGGATTTCTTTTGCGCTGAATATAATCGCACTTTCGCACAACGGAGTAATCTAAAGAGGCATTTAGAAACAATTCATAGGAAATTTAAGAGATTTATTTGTGTCGAATGCGATCGTGTCTATACAACTCAGATTAGTTTACGTTACCATTTAAATTCTGTTCACGATTTTGTTTAAATACTATATATCATTGCCGTAGCCGTGGGGGGGGGGTCACCCCCCAATCTCTGAAACAAAATATATGTATTAATACTTTGACAATTTGAAAGGTTGGACGGCTGATTACATTATGGTAAAATATTAATGAATTTAAACCTTTACCGTCCTACCATTTAAGTTTTTAGTCTTTATGTTTTATGCATTGGTACACTTGCCAGAGGCCAACACTCGACAATTTTAGGCAGAGAAAATTTTGTTTTATGATGGGCTTATTGCTGAACAATAACTATTTCAATCGTTAACAAAAAACGCACCGTACAAAAACTTCAAGGATAAATGGCCAGAAGCGGAGCAGAGCTTTGTCGGGGTGTGCATGTGTTTCTTTTCTTTACCAACACTGCTGAACTATGGGCATGGTCAACGCGGTGGGTACCTACCAACCGACCGCCCATCATTGAGTAGCATAGCAACTTAGTGTTCGGTTCGGTTTTTTATATAAAAAGCATATAATAAAATAGATGAGTACCTACTTAAATGATAGATCCATGAAGCAAATCAAAATACATGTTTTTCTGAACAATCTCTTTAAGTACCGATTGTAAGTACTATTATAACCCAAATGCTATATTAACAAGTATCTTTATTGACTATTTTAATTTAAAACGATTTTCTTACGTCAAAATTCAGATTTTTTTATTTTGTATTGTTCACTTCAATACATAAAGGATTTATTGCTAAATTACTTGTTTTCTGCCTGTCTTTTTTCTTTCTATTTCATGTTTTCAATTCCAGGGAACGCCAAAGACCTGAACAAGGACCGAAGGAATGAAAGATTTTTGAATTATATAAAAACAATAATATTAGTACCAAAAAAGCGGTCACTAGCTTTCTTTGGCGGTTCTCTCCAGTGGAATCTTATTTGTAGAACTCGCCGGAAAAAAAGAAAAAATATAAATAAATTTAAAGTATTATTATTGTCTTTTGACGTCCAGTATGTGTACCGACGTATTTTCACTGAATAAAACTGAATTGTATTGAACTGAATAACTAGAAGTGCTTTGGATCTTGCTTAATGCTACCCTCGGTGATAAAAACCTAATGTTATAAACTACGAAAACACTGTTTTTGCAGTGTTTTGTGCCTTCTTTGCAATAGTGCAAATGTGTTGTAATCGCAAGGGTTGCCGCGTGCTTCTTCCACTTTCTATTGTACCATGGACTTCTTCTTCAGTACATTTTTAACGTTGAAGAAACCCAACTTGCATGTGATGCTTTGCTGGATATTCTATGTGGTACGTATAACTTAATCGCCCCGTTAATAACTGCGTAAAAATTATCGACTGCGTTGTCTGCCCTAAAGTACTTGATTAGTTAGTACCAATTAACAGAGGACAAATGATTATTGTAGTAGTTTGATCGAGTAGTTAGTTGCCTTATGAAATCCATAAACGTGACGTGGTTGTTCCCGTAATGGCGCGGATAGAGCATTGTTAACTTCAGTCTCTAAGGATAGGCGATGAGTCTCTAAGGAGTCTTCCGGTACAAACGCTTCTAAACAATGTCCTGACGAATGAGTACGATATCCTTAGCCATCAGCGAGACATGGCTAACAGATGGTTTCTTCGATGCTGATCTGGTGGATGCAACGTACGACTTCAGATGCGTCTACTGGCGGCGATAGGCAATATGAAAGCGGGGTGTTCCTGGCTGCTCGATGTTTTTTATGCACCTTTAGGCGCACCAAGTGGACCATATCCGGAATCCATTCCGGATATGGTCCATTCCGGTTAAGGACATGCAATCTCACACATATACGCATCTAGCTGTTTTATATATTCCTGGCGATGTGCCAGGTAGTAAGTAACACACAATCGTCTTTGCTTAAAGATTTTGGTGAATCGCTTTGTGCGTTGCATGACCAGCTCCTATTGGATAATTTCGTTTTGATGGGGGACTTAAACCTGCCTAGAATAGTATGGAACCCGACAGATTATGGCGACCAAGCTATCTCATTACTAGATGACCCAGCTTGCTCTCTCGATGCCATCTCTTCAGCCTTTTTCGATGATGTTATGTTCGCAGGTCTAACTCAATACAATAGCATCGCAAACCCCAACGGACGTTTTCTAGATCTAGTCATGGTAAATATAGCATTCGATGTTGTTTATCGTTCGCAACTCTTAAGTCGAGAAATCTCTCATCGCCCATCGCTTGCCATTGTCCTGGGCGTCCTGAAATCCCAAGCGCTGAAAGATCTCCTAAGAGAAGTTATAATTTATAGTAAGGCATCAAATTAATGAATCTGTCCGTAACCAACAGATTCATCAAATTAATGAATCTGTCCGTAACCAACTGAAACTACCTGTTTCTTAACTGCGATATAAATGATGCAGTCGACAATTTTCTATAAAATATGAAAAGAATCAATTGATCGCTAGTTCCGCAATGCAGAAAGAAGAACTCCTCGTATCCCAAATGGTTCACTACATTCCTCATTAAACTCATCAAGGAGAAATCGAAATACCACAGGAAGTGGCGTCTGTTTGGTAACCCCCGAAAATATGAATCATTCTCTCTGCTTCTCGCTCGACAAAAAGTAATGGAAATGATTGCTTTCAGCAATATATTGACCGTTGCGAAACATCGATAAGGGACAACCGGACGGAAATTTGGTCGTATGTCAAAATTATCCGTCGTCACCACGCGCTACCTCAGCGCATGGTTTACGAGGATCTTAACATTGATGGTGGTGTCGAAATCTGCGATGCTTTCTCTAAGTATTTTGAATCGGTTTTTGACAGGGGCACGCGACTGGATGCTGATCCCGATCCTGACTCCACTGGAGACTACGCTAGCAGTACAAGAAATTGCCATCGACAAGAGACTAATCTGCAAGTACTTGAGCACGCTGGACAAGAATAAAGGATCTGAAAATTATGGAATTCTTCCCACCTATATTATAATCTAGCTCATCCACTCTCCTTGTTGTTCCGCCGTTCACTTGAGGAAGATAGATTGCCCTCTCGTTGGAAATAAGTATTCATTGTACCCATACACAAAAGTGGCTTAAAAATTGACATATCGTATTATAGACCTATTTCTATCCATCCAGTATTCAGTAAAGTTTTTGAAAACCTAATATAAGATCAGATTTATCCCGCCATCTCATCTGCAGTTCTCTTTCCCCGCATCAGCACGGCTTCATGAGTAGCGCTCTGTAATCACTAATTTATGTCAATTCGCCAACGAAATCCTCGCTAACATGAATATTCGAGTGCAAACTGATGTTATTTATACAGACTTCTCAAAAGTATTTGACAGAGTAAATCATTCTGTGTTATTACTAAAACTTGAGAAACTCGGTATATTCACGTCATATATTCACAATCGTCAATAGGCCGTCGTCGTAGGTGGCTTCAAATCGAACTATATTTCGATTCCTTCGGGTGTACCACAGAGGTCACACTTGGGTCTTGCAACCTTGAAACCTATGTTGTATATATTAACGACATAGGTTCCTGTTTTAAATCATCCCAGTTTATTCTATACGCTGATGTTATTAAAATCTATTCCCCTATCTCAGATGTAGCTGACTGCTTACGCATGCAGGAAGACCTAAGCCATCTCAGTAAATATTGTGGTTTGAACAAACCTGAGCTTAATGTCAAGAAGTGCCATCGAATCTCATTTACCCAAAACACAAATAAAGTATCATACAATTTTAAGATAGGTTCTGATAACATAAAGGAGACTAATACTGTCCAAGGTCTGGGGGTTATACTCGATTCCAAAATGAAATTCCACCAGCATATTGAATATGTTACTACCAGAGCATACACATCACTAGGTTTTCTGCTACGGGCGTGTAGGCCCTTTTCCGAGATAACCACCCTGAAAGTAATATATGGAGCTTATGTCAGTAGTATAGTCGAGTTTGTATCCTGTATTTGGTCCCCAGAATATAATGTAGGTATATAAGCAACGAATAGAGCGCATTCAGAATAAATTCTTAAGGCACTTATGCGTTAAGGTATTTACATTTGCTGAGTTGTACAAGGACATTAACACCTTTTAAGCTTGATATTCTTGAAGATAGGCGAATAACCAACGATATGATGTTTCTTTACGATATCATCAATAATGTACATATCTGGTTGAAAAGATTTCTATTCTGGCTCCTCCTTGCATTACTTCGCCTATTTTATACCAAGGGATATAACTCCAGTTACACCAAGCACTCCCTAATTAACAGAGCTATGTTAACGTACAACGATAGGTTGGGTACGTTGATATTTTTGCATTCGGAAAAAATCGTTTCAAGAAATCCATTAAAAAATAATTTCAGCCCTTGGTCCCTCCCTCTTCCCATCTAATATCTCTCCAACCGCATGAAGATTTTTATATATATTTTTTATAACTTCATTCATCATATGTTTTTATTTACCACAGTTTTTATATTTTTTTATATTGTATCGCTTCCTTATATTTTCGCTTAACATTATGTTTTTTTTTTCTCCTTTCGCTTAAATGAAAATGTTGAAAGTTAAAAACATTAGATAAATTAGTGTAAACATTTCATTATTCATAGTATTTATTTTTTCTTTTTGTATTATGTGGTTATTACTAGTTAACGCTGTATGTTTGCCCAATAAGAGAAAAATATACTAAATAAATAAAACGGCTCTACCGCGCAAATTACTTGCAAGTCGGTGTTTGATAGAACGGCATCTAGCCAGTGATCCCTTTCATTGGAAACGCCATTATATTGTTTGAGACCGACGTATTACATAGCATAATTTTGATTTTCGAGTAATCTGCTTTATGAAGTTAATACACTAGACGCGGTAGTTCGCATAATGGGATCGACAGAGCATTGCTAATTTCAATCGCTAAAAATGGGCGATGAGAGTCTTCCGGTACAAACGGCTCTACTGCAAAATGTTATAAATTAATTATTTATATTAATATTTAAAAAACGGAATTATCCATCGTTGATTTGAACCAAATGCGTAGGTACTTATCCAATGGTCAAGTTCGGTTCGTTGACCGATTCCGTCTTCACTGACCAGTGTTTGGGCTTTGATTTTGTATAATGACTTTTTTCTTTTCACGAAGTAATCATCTGCCTTGCCAATGGATATAATAATAGCTGTTTATCAGATAAGTAGGCAGACAGACAGATACATCATCTACCGATTAGTTGGTTGAACGAGCATCGAACCTTGCGGTAAACCCTAAACTCAATGCGCATCTCAAAATAAATCAAAAAGCTTTTTTACAGCACGTATGTTTAAAAACGATGCAAATGTGCTACATACTTACACGAATACTATATTAAAATAAATATTTGCAAAAAAAAAACATTAAAAATACATTTTATCATGTTGAAACACTAGTAGTAATTGTCAGATTAATCTATGTTTAACTGAGATGCAGTTCTTTTTCAATATCCACAGAGAGGTGTCAAAATAGCAATTTCGGAAGGTAGACTGTTCAATATTTTGATTATCCTACCAATCGGTCTATCAATTATAATATTTATACGGTGTGCTGGCTCTGTCAACTATATAGTTAGAAGGCGCGTACAGTGGTAAATTTCCAAATATTTGTGGTAAGTAGATATACCTTTTGATGATGTTATAGGCGTAGATAATGGTTGCAATACGCCTACGAAATTCAAGTGTATAGTAGCCTATCATGCTTAACATAAAACTAGATGGATAGAGCGCGGGATAGAAACCGAATTGTCTAAAGTATATATAACTCGAACATTTTCTCTGGATACGCTACATTATCAGAGTGTATTTTGCTCTGTAGTTATTAAGTGAATCATAATGATTCCGTGTAGTCTGGGCTATGATAGCTGTTATATGTCACTTAGTCGGCCCAGCTCGCAAGGCAGCTCCTATCCGGGAGCCTCCTCGAAGAGGGACCAACTTGGTGAACTCGCTGTGCGGTGGATCCGGGGACGGAAACTCGGACTGACTGGAGAAACCGGCCGTGCTGTCACTGACTAATACTCGGAGGAGTTTAGAAGTGTACGCTTCTTAAGAAAGCAGGGGTAAGTAGGTACCTCAAGCTGCCTATCCTTAGAAACGATACGTGGGCAACAAGATCGCGGGTGAGATGTCGAGTAAAGGACGCCTCGTATCCGCGATATTTCAGTAAGGAATGCCGCTCGCTTGAGGTTGAGGACCGCGCAAGCGACCTCGAACCTGTAACCAGACGGGTGGTCGGAGGAATCCGACTAAATCTGGGAGTCAGGGAGTGAGGCTGCCCGCAGGGTGATACTCTCCTGTGCGTCGCCGTAAGGTGTTGAACTATGACGGGCAGTGGTGTAGCTTGGTATTTAGATTGTCTACGTCCCTAAGTCTCTGTGTTTCGCCTCGGGGTGATATAGCGATAAAGTTCGCTGAAACGCTCCGGAGTGGACGGGTTCGCCCGTAGCAGGTGACACAGACTAAATCTGTATTTATTAAGTCGGTAAATTTTAGTCTATTCCTAATATTGAGTTCGTCTTAACATGTCTTACATTGGGAAGTATACATTTAATAAATTTCATTTTCTTAGAACAACGAACTAAATTGTTAATAGTGAACCAATCTAACTGAAGAGACGGAACTGCGTTTAAGTCGTCTAAGTTGTCTTTTTGTTCAACTGTTTAAATTTCACACTCCAAGGATCAAGACCAGTCTATTTACCTTTGTTTTAAGAGCAGGGTCTTTATTAACATAAGTCTGCACTTATTTAGTATTGTGTATTTTGATCTTGAGTTCGCTAACGAATGCATCTAAAATAAATATTATCCTTTGGTTTGACTTTAAGTTCCTTTTAAGTCGTATTTATTTTAGATCAAGCAGTTTTAACATGGTAAGCGAATTGTGCAGTATTTATATGACGATAATAAGAGGAGTTTCGCAGCACTGTCCTTTGTTGTTAGACGCGTAAATCTTTTTGTTTCGCAGCACTGTCCTTTGTTGTTAGACGCGTAAATCTTTTTGATAATTATAATACTTAAAGAATCATTGAATAGTGGCGTAGTGCTTTGAAAAGGGAAAGCGGGAAGAATGCTCGAAAAGAATGAAAAACCGGCGGTTGATATGGGCAGTGACATCTCCTCTTTGTTATTAATAAACGACGGGTTGCATTATAAATAGAATAAAACAAATTTACCGCGTGAAATTTGCAGCACCCGACGTTTCGGCGATGATGCAACTGTCGTTGTCCAGGGTAGACTGAAATATTGTCAATCGTCATAAGTTGTTCGGCAGGTAGGCGGAAAACTACTACTGTTACTACGCCGATTATAACTCTGGTGGAGTGGCTGGTTCAGCGCGCGGGGATTTTGAAAATTAGCCATGCACACAACTCACGTATCTTCTGTCACATCCTTGCGCTCGGCGATGTGCATTGAGAACATATTAATAAATGGTTTCCACGTAGTATAGAGTTTGAAAACGTCGTAAATTCAGCGTTCTTCTTATTTTAATGACTTTCCGAATGCTGCGCGGAAAGCAAAATTGTTCTTTTGATAGAACAACGGTATTTTGAAACAGCACCCAGTGATTATTTCCGCTATCCAATATGTGTTCGAAGATCGACGATTTTTCTCGCTGAACGTTTTTAATAGCTTTTATGTGTTCGATCAGTCGAGTGGCTATGGGCAGTTCTGTTCTGTCCAATGTTAGCTAACCCACAGCTGCATTTGATTTTACACACACCCTTGGTTTGCAGTGATATTACTTCCTACAATTTTACACCCGACGCTTTTATGCAATAACTAGACCGTCCGAAGCTTAGGATCTGGGAGTTATATTTGATACGCAGCTAATTTTCACACACACACGTTAAAAATTTGCGATCGCGCAAGCAAAATATTGGACTTTTTATACGTATATATACATACGTATACACACACACACACACACACACACACA
>JAOPUG010155724.1:0-11893 GCA_027564375.1 Micropterix facetella | reverse complement strand
CATCAGATATTTCATCAGACGGAAGAGTAAATTTGCAGCTGCAGAGGTATCAAAGCTCACGTGGGCATGATGAAGTTGTTTAACTTTAATAAAAGTGCCACACACACTACAAAAAAAAGAAATCGCCGTTAATCTTTTGCATCCGGTCTTTTACAAAGAGGGTAAAATAAGTGCAATGCTTACCAAGAAAAATCGCAAGATGCACCACTACATATTTATTTAAAATATTTCGACCCTCAAGCGGTCCGCGGTAGCCTGGCTGCCTCTTTAAAGGGTGACGAAAAAAGAACTCGCCAGAAACTTCCAATTCTGACAGTTTCCCCCAGGAACGCCAACACTGCCGGCCAAAAAAAACCACAAGGCTACCAACCTTGCCATATTTTTTTTTATTATGGCGAGCGCGTAATAGTAGGTGAATGGCAACATTGTGACTTTGACAGCTGTCAAAAATACATCGCGAAATGTCGCAAAATCCTGGCAGAATGAAGGGAAAATGCGCGTAAACCTTCCAATTCCATAAGGAACCACCGGGAAACGACGGAAAACGGACTAAACACACGGAAAAACATAGGAAAATGCCGAAACATTCGGAAAATCATGAATCGACCTGAAACAAAACAGAAACATGATTTAAATCATGCTCATGAAGCAAAAACATGCTCCAAAATCGATTTTTGTTACAAGTTCCGAAGTGTTATGCCAGGCTTTTATTATGCTTTGGATGAGTTCTCTTTTATTTGTTATCACTTTTTCTTTAGAAATTTCCTTTTTCAAGGCTGCCCAAACATTCTCTATTGTATTGAGGTCCAGAGAGTTCCTCGGCTAATCCAAGACAGGAATTTGAAGATCGTGAAGGAATTTAGTAACCTTTCTTGCCTTGTGGCATAGAGCCGAGTCATGCATGAACATATTCATCTCCAAACTATTCGTTAACCTGACGGACCAGCTTTTCTCTCAGACCTATATATTGGTCCTGACGCATCATCCCTTGTACAATGTGAAGACGTCAATGCCCCCTGGTACTGATAACACTCCAGCTCATGATGGAGATTGGGTGTTTTGCCCTTTCGACTACACAGTCTTCATTGAACTTTTCATGTGGTCTCCTACGATCAAATTATGTATTGTCTTGAAGAATTTGGATTGAATATTCATCAGAGAAGCATACCTGAAAAAAATATAATTTCGTAAATGAATAGCCACATTGTGCTGATTTTAGGCAGTAATTACGGTAAAATAAAGATGTGTACCTTCTCCTAATCCTCCGCCGTACAATCCTTATAGGTTTTTGCAAAGTTTAGACGTTTTAGACGCATGGCTGGTGTCAGTTTCGATTTTTTAAGTGGACGGCGACAAATAAAATTCATTTCCTTCCACCTTTGACGCAGTGTTATGTCAGACAGAGTTACGCCAGCTTCTTCTAGCTGTTCCCTGATTATCTTACTGGGTTTATTTCTATTCTGAAGTGTTATTTGACGATTTTTTTTTTCTTGTCGAGGAGTAGTGATCCTCTTGCGACCACATTTACCCACACGTCTTGGCAAGAAAGACCCATTGTTTGTAATATTTCTATGAATATTCCTGACTGTTGACTGCGATACTCCAACTATTTCTGCTATTTTCCGCTGAGAATTCTCAGAATGACATAACAATGCTATTATTTCAGCTTTCTTCTTTGAAGAAACATCTGCAAGCTTTCTCGTTTTCAAAAACCTAAAAAGTTAGGTTATTTCGTAAATTATTATTTTTAAATATAATACTCAGAAAAAATGTGTCAAATAGGAAACTTTACATTGTCTATATGATAATACAAAAGAAACTAACCTTACTATCCGACATCCTTGATAAATTCACCAGAAAATAATAGGATCATACTCACAGCTTGTCAGAAAAAACACAATGGTGCCATCATTAGAGATAACAGCCGTAAAAAAGATGAAAAACAAATGTTACAAGAGTTTAAAAATGCTCTTAGGTCCACATCAAAGTTTCGGGTAAGAATTTCTAGCATAAATATGTTTTGTTTAATAAACAAGCAGTCAAACTAAAAAAAATAAAAAAATACTGTTGAGTATAATATTTTGAGCAGGCAACAGATATTATATGCCTTTAATTGCGCATTACTTTCTAAGGGCACACTTTCCTTCTTTATTCTTCAAATATCCATGGCTACAGACACAATAGGCTACAGGTCCAGTAGGCATGCAGTACAAAGCGAGATAGAATAAGAAGCGCCTACAAGGAAAAATAAGAAGCCTACAAGGAAGAATTAAGAGTAAGAAGCGCCTACAAGGAAGACCTACTAGCATCATCCGGTGAAGTAGTTTATGGCGAAACAATAAGACTACCAGGAGAATTTTGCGAGCTGTATACAAGTACAACAACAGACATCACATATTACATGGCAAGACTTCGTCTGATCGCGCAAAAACTTCAACCAACACCAGCATCATGCCATATCGAGAAATCTATATTTATATTCAAGGACCTAGATACTGCCAGCCATGTCTTTGTAAGAGAAGATACATTGCGCGGCGCTGTACAACTCGCATACACGGGACCACGCGCTGTAATAGAAAGAGACAACAAAGTTTTAAAAATAAGAATAAAAGGCAAGGAAGTTACAGTATCAGTAGACCGACTAAAGCCAGCCTATATATTGGATAACAACAGCCAATCTAACGAAAACTCTACAAAACCTGAACACATTCTGCAACCGAAAGCTGCCACCCAACCTGCAAAACAGAAGAACGTAACAACACGTTCAGGACGAATAATCGATAACGCGTACGATTCAACTTATATCTATTATCGCCCGTAGAGACGGTCTCTGAAGGGTAGTGATGTGGCGAGCTCACCCGAATTATTAAATATAAACGTAAATATTATATTGTAAATAATAATCAACTACCGGTTTGAGATGAACCGACTATATGTACGAACGCGCAGGCGCGGGAAACGGGCGACTATCATCGTGTCGTCGGTCGCCTCCGCCAGTCGGCACACCGCATCCACGGGAAACGTACGCTTCTCTTGCTCCCTATAGACAGCCGATTATACACGCACTTTCATGTAATTCTTGCATCATCATTTCATTCACTCGTGTTTATAACTTCTGATATCAATGTTCACATAAAATTAACTCAGGCAGAACTGAAAAAGTAGTCCTTTCTATTGGAATATACTACCTCATCGTCACCGTAAAAGCCGCACCAGACGAACTACGGCAAACACAAGTGTCAAATTGGGGACCCCGACGAACACCAGAAAATGCCACATTGGTGACCTCCGACGAATACCAGGAAATGCCATATTGGTGACCTCTGACGAACACCAGGAAATAGTGAAAGCTAATTACACGTTTTTTTTTAAGTGATTGACAATGTCTAATAACGCCGAAAAGCTTCTCTCGAAGTTTTAGCCGACCTTGTAGACCGAGTACAAGACATCGCAACTCCCTCGCCGCAGGTGACCTCTTCTTATACCGCCGTACCGGGATCCAGCATGGAAGCAATGTCAAGAGAAATCGCATAACTGCAGCAGCAATTGCGAAAAATGAGCACAAAACTGGACAGATAATCCCGTCCATTACCACGCTCTAGGTCCAACCATCAGCACCGCAATTAATCAAGCCAGCGATCCAGCTCCAGTTACCAAAAGCTCCCAGTATGCTGGTACCACGCCAAATTTGGTAAAGATGCGGCCAAATGCGCGAAGATTACAAGCCGAAAAACTACCCGGGTAATCAGTAATGTCGTCAGATGGTTGCACTGGCTCGTCATATCGCCTGTCTGTGTCTGATCGCAAAACAAAGATACAGTTTCTCATCGATACGGATAGTGACCTCTGTGTCTTTCCACGTGTCTCTCTCAAACAGCGACGTTTCAAAACATACTACAACTTTGTGCAGCAAATGGTACCACAATAAATACCTATGGCTACGCCCACCTAAACGTAGGCCTAGGATTCCATCGTGATTACCCATGGCGTTTCATAGTGGCCGACGTTACCAAAGCCATCATCGGGGCCGATTTCCTGAGGCACTACAACCTCCTAGTCGATATCCAACATCAACGCTTGGTCGACGGGATGACTTCAGTGTCAACACAGGGTACTTCAGCGCGCTCGTCGGACAGTATATTTTCGGTGAAAATAATATCTGGCGACACCAAATTTCACAACATCTTGGAACAGTACCCTGAGATAATACAGCCATCAGGTATCCTAAGGCAACCAAAGCACAATACGATACACATCAAAACAACTGCAGGTCCACCGGTATCCTGTTCTTCACGTTGATTAACAACGGATAAGCTCTTCGTCGCTAAAAAGGAATTTGAAGCCATGATCAAAGACGGAACTGCCAGACCCTCTCAGAATCCCTGGTACTATCCCTTACACCTCACACCTAAAAAAGGAAAACGGATGGAGACCTTGTGGAGACTACCGTATGCTGAACGCTCAAAAAGTGCCCGACAGGTATCCTATACGCCACATTCATGATTTAGCACATAACATCTCAGGTTGCAACATATTTTCGAAGCTAGATCTTGTCAAGTCGTATAACCAGATACCCGTCAATGCAGAGGACTTACCGAAGACCGCAATCACCATGCCCTTGGGATTATTCGAATTGCCACTCATGAACTTCGGGTTGCGTAATGCAGGACAAACTTTTCAGCGATTCTTGGACGAAATGATCAGAGGACTGGATTTCTGCTACGCGTATCTCGATGATTTTTTAATTTTCTCAAAAAACAATGCCGAATACGAAGATTACCTTTGCCAGACTTCGAAAATATGGCATGCTGATCAATAAAATGAAATGTATTTTCAGCGTGTTAAAAATCACCTTCTTAGGACATTTCATCTCTGCCAACGGGACCAAACCACTACAAGAGAAAGTCGAAGCCATCTCAACTTTTCCAGCTCCCAAAAACGTCAAAGAGCTAAGAAGATGTTTAGGCATGCTGAACTTCTATCGTCGCTTCATCCCTAAAGCAGCACACGTTCAAGCACCTCTCAACTCGCTTCTCATCGGTTCTGTGAAAGGTTCTCACCATGTCAATATCTCAGGCGATGCACTTCGAGCATTTAACGAGTGTATGGAAAGTATTTGCCAGGCAACACTGCTTGCTCACCCAAACTGCCACGCAAAACTCGGACTAGCGTGCAACGCATCTGATACAGCAATTGGTGCAGTCCTGCAGCAGAACAAAGATAATTATTGGCAACCATTGGCAACTTTCTCCAGAAAATTAAGTCCAGCTCAGCGGAAATACTAGCCTTACGACAAAAAACTCCTTACCATTTACGTAGCAGTCAAGTATTTTAGGTATATGATCGAAGCTAGAGACTTCACCATATAAACTGACCACAAAACAATCTATTTCGCCTTCAATATTCGGAGACAAATATTCACCAAGATAGTAAAGACACCTAGATTACATATCGCAATTCACGACAGACATAAAACACATGGCAGAAAAAGATAATGTCGTGGCCGACACCTTATCGCGCATAGAAAAACTAGAATGACCAATCAAATAATTCAACTGGCATAAGTTCAATCAACGGATCCAGAACTAAAACAACTACTAGAGAAAAACACATAATTGCGCCTCGAAAAAATAAAGGTACCTGGAACACATACGAGCTATACTGCGATACTAGCACAAAAATATCAAGAACTTTCGTCATGACGGTGATGCAAATGCAAGTATTCGAAAGCCTGCACTAGCTAAGTCACCATGGCGCATAGGCATCTACAAAACTAACATCGGACCGCTACATATGGCCAGGAATAAGAAAAGACTGCCAAGAGTGGTCACGAGCATGTCTACCCAGCCAGCGCGCTAAAATATCACGGCACGTCACAGCACATGTAGGCACCTTCCAACTACCAAGGGCAAGATTTACACATGTCCACATAGATCGAATCGGACCTCTACCACCTTCCAACGGATTTCGCTATTGTCTCACCGCCGTAGACCGTTTCACGAGATGGCCTGAAACAATACCAATCGCTAATGCAACCGCAGAAATCGTAGCTAAAGCATTACTATCCGGATGTATTGCTAGGTTCGGCTGCTCAACAAACATAGTAACAGATAGCGGGCGTCACTTTGAGTTTTCTCTGTTTAAACACCTGGCGAAAATATCAGGATTCCAACACAGGAAGATGACGGCATATCACCCAGCCTATAACTGAATGGTAGAGCGCTTCCATAAACAAATGAAAACCGCCATCGTCACTCCACAGAAAACTGGACCGAGGCATTACCGCTCGTTCTCCTAGGAATAAGAAGCGCCTACAAGGAAGACCTAATAGCATCATCCGCTGAAGTAGTTTATGGCGAAACACTAAGACTACTAGGAGATTTTTTTGAGCCCTGTATACCTACAACAACAGACATCACAGATTACATGGCAAGACTTCGTCTGATCCCGCAAAAACTTCAACCAACAAACGAAGTCTAGCATCATGCCATAGCAAGAAATCTATCTTTATATTCAAGGATCTAGCTACTGCCAGCCATGTATTTCTAAGAAAAGATGCATTACTCGGCGCTTTACAACACGCATACACGGGACCTCATGCTATAATAAAAAGAGACAACAAAGTTTTTAAAATAAGGATAACAGCCTAGGAAGTTACAGTATCAGTAGACCAACTATAGCCAACCTACATATTGGATAACAGCAGCCAATCTAACGAAAACTCTACAAATCCTGAAAACAATCTGCAACCGTAAGCTGCCTCACAACCTGCAAAACAGAAGAACATAACAACAAGTTCACGACGAAAAATACGAGAACCCTTAAGATACAATGTATAATCTATTATCGCCCGTAGAGATGGTCTCTGAAGGGGAGTGATGAGGCGAGCTCACCCGAATTAGACTTATATAAATACTTAAATTCAAACGTAAATATTATATTATAAATAATAATCAACTACCGGTTTGAGATGAACCGACTATATGTACGAATGCGCTGGCGCGGGGAGCGGGCGGCTGTCATCGCGTTGTCGGTCGCCTCCGCCAGTCGGCACACCGCATCCACGGGGAACGCACGCTTCTCTTACTCCCGATAGACAGCCGATTATACACGGACTTTTATGTAATTCTTGCATCATCATTTCATTCACTCGTATTTATAACTTCTGATATCAATGTTCAAATAAAATAAACTCAGACAGAACTGAAAAAGTGGTCGATTGTGTTGGAATATACTACCTCATCGTCACCGTAAAAGCCGCACCAGACGAACTACGACAAATACAAATGTTACAAGCTCTATGGCCTCAGATAGCGGTCGGTTTGAAGATCGTTTTTATATCGAATTTGTTTAGCATCTTACTTATTCATATTTCATGCCATTGGCGTACAGCAACGATTCTCGTGATCTGCTAGAGAGTTTCGCCTATATTGGGTCGTGTTCTTGCCTTGTGATATTTTCCGTGAACATTTTTCCTAAGGACATATTCCGTCCATTCCATTGACATATTTCATCTTTTGCAGAAAATATTCATTGTTTCATTGATTGCGTGCTCAATTCACGAGAGGCGTTTGCACTGAACTTAGATTGTAGGGATGATGGTGTGGTATCGACTTCTGAAGGGAATAACGTATTTGTATATTTATTCCATTAAATTCAAACTGTAAGACCTTTTTCCAGTTATTTACCTCCACTGGAAAAGTTAATTCGTTCGACTTAACCAGTTTTGTTCAGCAGCTCCTCGAATAATAAATAAAACTCGGGGGGGATCTAAATTCTGTATTCCACTAATACATGTCGATGATAACGGAGTAGAATTAAGCAATTTGTCCACCGTTTAACTGGGCATATTTTTACACCGCATTTACAATCAGGCTATATGATGTGACGCGCTCACGCGACAAGCCCGCAACATGTTGGTAACAAGTTGTAAATTTGAAGTGAGCATCGGCCGGCTCGCACGGTATGATTGCATGGAGCAAATTGCACTCGGCCACTGCAGCGCAAATTGCTCTGGCGTAAAAACAATTAACGCGAACTTCATAAATTCATGGCGAAGTGAAACATTGCCAGCTGTGAATTTCAATTATCTACGCGCATCACATGATTTACCGGTAGACACTCATTTTTATATCCAGCCCTGAAAATAATGATGTACCTACATTTAGTAACTTAGCTATGTATATTTATTTATGACTACATCCGTTTTGATGACATGGCATTCGGTCACAAAATGAAATATAGAGAGATGTAGTATAGAAATAATTTGATAAATATGGCATACTTGCGACCACTACAGAAGGAGATAAATCAATGATCAACTAAATTCCTGGAATGTACCTTTGGTCCTAAATAGGAAGTTATGTCAGAACGGCCCGTGTAAATTACATCTAGCGGCAGTCAAAGCGTCAGTGGTTTTTAAAGTGAATAAATCTGAAAGTTCACGTTGGGAAATACTTCAATAATCTTGATGAACATCATTAGAATACAGAATATTTATTTTCATTCCAATGTGTAGTTGTATAGGAATGATAAGTATAAAATTAATGTTAATTTAGTTACTCCATTTAACTCAGTGGTTTTCAAAATGTTTTAAAAGTCGTTGTGCGTATACATGTTCATTTTAAGCAGGTGCATCCGGATAGATCTCTTGAAAATATCTATATTTTTAATCGCCCTTAATTTATCAGGCAATTTATTAAAGAGTTTAAACCCTATGTAGAGAAAAGTCGCCTGGAATTGGGCTGTACGCGGTATGATCGGTTGGAAGTAATGGATTGTTTTCCTGACGTCATGCCGATGTACTTCCTCGTGGGATACGGCCGAGCTCTTATTGGAATAGAATTCGAAAAAAGCTTCTTGAACAAGAATCGCATATATTGTCAGTATCCCTAGGTGTAGGAAGCATTCGTGGTATGAGTATCATGGACCAATATCCACTATCGCACTTACGGTTCTTTTCTGTAGCATAAATACACATTTGATATACGCTTCAGTACTCCATAGAAGAATACCATAGCACAAATTGAATCTAATCATCGAATAACGAAGTCACTAGAAGTCCGACGGGGATGGGTTTAAAATAATCCTAATCAGCTTATAGTTGAGTTGGGAGAAACCTCACCCACCACCCGGGCAGTTCTAACACGACATTTGGTCGTTTTATCTGCCAGGGATGTCGTGCAACGATAACCTCACTCGTACCCGAAGAGTAGCGCATGAAGGGTGGACGTCCAGAGATAAGGGAAGTATTTTCCCGGTTTCTACCCCCTTCGGTACCCCAGTAACCGTTTATTGATCAAAAATATTCATATACATTTTAACTTATATACTAGTCATATTTGCGAGCTACAATTACAATTTACAATATATACAATATATACAATTTTAAAATTTACATTAGAAGACTACAATTACGAAATTACAACTTACAAATATATATAAAGAGTTACAAGATTACCGAATATATTTTTTTTTCATTAAATTAACGCTGTTCGGCTGGAGCGCGCGGAGTGGTTGGCAGTATCCGCAGGGCCACGATCGCGTGAGGTCCAAACGGCTGGAGCGCCGTCGGGGGTGTCAACGAGAGGGAAGTAGCTGCAAAGGAACACGCACCCACAAGGGCAATGATATATCGAACATTTGGGAATGTCAACTACTACGGGCGAACCCGTCCACCCCGGAGCGTTTTAACGAAATTGATCGTTCTATCACCCCGAGGCGAAACGCAGAGACTTGATTATTGTAACAATAAAGGATTTACTTTCATGTATGCTTGCTGAATTCGGACTATTGTTAAAGATTAATACGCCTACTGGACAGCAATCTTGTATCGGCCACATATTTACGACTATGGAATCAGATGCTTTAGGCTTGATTTGCTTCAGTGAACTAACCGACAATTAGGCTACTATCTTGTAAGCGGAATTTCTTACTTTCGCACTTTTTATTTTAACTCTGAATATATAAAGGAATGATATCTTTATACTGATATATAATGCAAATTAATGTCTGATCTAGCATAAGCTAAGCTTAGTGGAGCGATGTGGTATTTAATAAATACATTTTATTTGAAAGTTTTTTGTTTTTATATTTTCAGAAATAAATAAAAAATGCTCTCTACCTAACCAGCTTTTTGCTTTTTTCAGAGGATTATTCCAGTTTTAGCATACAGATTTGCCAGATCGGCAAAACTTATGAGCCTCCTATCGACGAGAGTTTGCAAAAACCATTCAAATACACTACCGAAAGAATATGATCCATCTCTATATGTAATATGGGATGAACTACATTCTCCAGCAAATCCGTTGGATCTGCAATCTTTCAGATAGATACAATTTAAACCACTGTATCGTATTCTCTCAGAGTCTGATCCGTTTCAGTTTAGTCATTAAAAAGGGCTGCGAAACAGTGTTGAAAGCTTCGGAAGATCGAAGAAGTTTGCCGCAACTTTTCTCTAATTTTCATACTCAGTTTTCCCAAAGCCAAACTGGTGATGTGCTAAAATATTGTATTAGTCTTTAGACCACGTGTCTTAGAATTTTACTCACCGAACATATTTTTTTTCATTATTTATTGTTCGCATTTGTATCCTCATTTCCAAATCACGGCGTCGCGTCCGCATCACGGCGTCTCGCCCGCATAAGCAAATTTTCTAACAGCCTCTCTTCTGTTTCAATAAAAGTTAGCAAATCACATGGTACCTCTCTGTTGCCTTATTTGCATGTTATCCGAGATGCGCTTTCTTTTTCACGGTGAAATCTGCGAGTGTTAAGGAGGCTTTAAAACGAACTTTAAATAAAGGTTAATGTGTAGGTGCTATTAGAGCAAGTGTAATGAAATCGTTTATTAGAAAGTTACTTTTAATTTGATCGGAGAGATTCTGGTTAAGAGTACATTTTTCCTCTCTTGTGATTCCTGTTGTCCATATCCCATCCTTTTCATTGATTCTATTTCCCCCAACCATTTTGAAAATATTGTTTAAAATTCTAAAATAAATTATGATAGGTACTTGTATTGTATTAAAGACGGATACAGCGTCCTCATTCAGAGCGATTAAATTCGAGGTTAAAATATTGTTATGTGTTTGTAAATGTACACTTTTCTATGAGTTGTGTGACAATACGGGCCCCGTTTCTGCTAACGATGAACCTACTTTTACAACGTAACCGGTTGGAGATGATATTTTGTTTGATATAGAAGTATCGTGAATGGTTACACCTATAATGCAACCGGACACGATGGCATAAATATGACAACGAGGCTTTAGCTTCTAAAAGCTTGAGAAATAACCCATTTTTTGCTCTCGAAAATAAAATGCATTTTAATTCTGAGAAATGTTCTATTCATACAATTTAGAGAGCAAAGAATTCAATTCTACACTCTTATGCAATGTATAATAATCTTATAAGTATACCTTCCGAAGTAAAGGATCTGCGAGTAAGATTTGATACGCAGCTGAATTTTCACACCAGCATGTTAAAAATTTGCGATCACGCAAGCAAACTGCTGGGTTTTTTGATACGTACTTGCAGACAATTCAATAATATTATTGTAATGATTTTTTTATATAAGAACTTATTCGAAGTATCTCGAAATACAACTTCGTCATCTGGTGTGGAAATACGGTCAAATACATCATGAAGATGGAGTGTATATGTAGGTATTTTCGACAATTCCGTTTCTATCCTACGCCATATCGATCTAGATTCATTTTAGGCATGATGGGCTACCATGCACTTGGGTTTCGTAGGCGTATTGCAACCATTATCTACGCACATAACATAACACTGGCCAACAACATTTTTGTAACTAGAGTTCTGATAACAGATTTACATTAAGCTCTTTGATTACAATAAAAGTCTCAAAGAAGACAGGGTTCTATCACGTCAAG
>JAOPUG010155624.1:0-11927 GCA_027564375.1 Micropterix facetella | reverse complement strand
AATGTACATGTATGACAAGTGTATGACTCAGATCACATAATTAATATTTATAATTATAAATATTGAATGCCCCCCCCCCACTCCCAAACCTTGGAAACCCCCCCGAAACCAATATCTGGCTACGCCCATGATTCAAGGCCTTCTGTTACCTAATTTCGCAACTCTCATATATTTTTTCCTCTACAGGTTCATATTCCTCAGCTTCTTCGTTAGCATATAATAACTACTCCATTGTTAACTTCTGGTTATGAGAATCTAATAGCTCCGTTACATCTTCTTTATCAACTTCCAAATCCAGTTGTCTAGTAAGAATGAGAATATCTCATATCGCTGGAGCGGTTTGATCAATTTCTGGAGCTACGGATGACTCGTTTTTGAAAGGCAAAGTTTTTCCAAAGACTATTAATTTATTTTGACACATTTCAGATCAGAAAACGATCGAGGGTGGATGTACGAAATTACGTAAGTCGAGGGAGGGGGGCGACGTCGGGGTATAACTGTTAAGACACCGGTCCCTAATTTTCGAAAGAATCTCTCCATAGAGATAATCGCAAGCAACCTCGAACCTGCAACCAGACGGGTGGTCGGTGGAATCCGACTAAATCTGGGAGTCAGGCGGTGAGACTGCCCGCAAGGTGGTACTTCCCTATGCCTTGCCATAAGGTGTTGGGCTCTGACGAGCAGATGGTGGAGCTTGGTAAGTAGATTGTCTAAGTCCCCAAGTCTCTGTGTTTCACCTCGGGGTGATATAGCGAATATCATAATAATGAGTTGTCAAAGGAAATGGATAACATTAAATTCGCGTGATTTTTACCGGACACGTGGAGAAGAACTACTTTATCATATTTGATTATTCAACTTTTATGGGTTTTCGCTGCCTAATAGAATGATGAATCTTATATGAGACTAAAATGTGTATCCATTTAGTGTCGACTTGGGGAAAATATTTTACGCTAGCAACATTAGGTCGATCTGTTATTTTAGTATGGTATATTTTGTGTAAGTGTCCTATAGAGCAGCCATATAATCTCGTCACTAATTTTATGCTTATACTAATATTACTTCAGCCACCATAGTGGCCAAATCTTGAAATCCTGAGCGAAAAATGTTAGTATGCACGATAACTCGAGTGAACTGCGTCCGATTAAAATAAATCTTTCGGCAATCAATAGTCATGGACAATGCCCAGAGCCTTAAGCCCTCTGACGCCCGAAGCGAGGAGCGCTGTCTTCCGCTACAGATGCAGTCACCGAGGATACCTCTTTTATGCGCAAACTCTAGAAAAAGTCACACGGTGCTAGATCTGGTGAATACGGAGGGAGGGGAACGATAGTCTACCCCTGAGAATCCAATCTTCAGGCCACAGTGCCCGTGAATGCTCTCATTAGCATGCTTAAATTGTTTCTATTTAGTGCTAAAGCCTCGTGGGCAGTCTTACGGTTGTAAGCTTTGATTAGCGCTTATTATGTACATGCAAGGTACGAAAGATCATTCATAATGACGATTTGCCTTTGAAAAATAAAGCACAATATGTTTGGTTAAATCAAAGAGTTAATCCTTATCTAATAGTGTATTAATAAGTGGAAGAAGATTTGGGACGTCATGAGTTTTATCTCTGACGTAACATGTGAACCCTTTCCACACAGTAATTCCGTTTAATTGAGGGAGCCATTACAGGAGTGGCACAATAGATCTCTTGTAGTTTACATGCTCAGTTCAGGTAGTTCTTTTAAACTACCCTGAACATCTTAATATATTATACATACAAGAAAACAATCACATGGCCCGAAGTTTGATAAACCCTTGGGTTTTCCCCCTGCCCCAGCTTATTATTAGAATCATAATACACTTAAATTATGATTTTAAACGATATTAGTTTTTAATTGTTTTAAGAATATTTTAAAGTAAAAGGCGACGCATAAATGAATGAAAGACACCGATTTTGATGTCCTTCATTTAGTAGGCACCGGAATTATGGTGTTCTTGACTTCAGCTTGTCGACCATTTATATTTTTATACTTACAATTTATATTCAAATAAACAATATTTTTTATATACTAAAGATATTTTTGAAACATATTTTCGTTAAGTGGTTTAAAAGTTTCCACAGATTTTATTAATAATATTAAAACATTATGTTTCGAAGGCAAAGTGACCAATCAAAAAAGCGTATTGATTACTTGAACTCTGAATAACCCAAGGAATCAATTAGCAAACAAATCCGGTTTATCGCGAGCTCGGTGCACTCTATGAATTTCCATATTGGGAGAAACATAAGCAAATATATTTATATTAGTAGGTATACAGTGTTGCCATATAAATTCCTAAACTGGATTCCCGCATATTTTCCTAAACTGGATTCCCACTCTTGCAAAATTTTGAAACAAGAATGCACTTCATCGATTAGAATCGACTACCTGCCTACTTACTCGATACCGTTGACCGACTTTCGCCACCCCTAAATCTGTTACGCTGGGTGTTGGCCACGTTTCATCGCCAGTCCGATAGTGAGACATAGGTATATCTGTCAACACTATCGAATCTATAGGCTACCGCCCCGATATCGATAATTCATCAAGTCCTACAATATAAACTGGAATGAAGTGAATTATGGTGATTGCGTAGTCGCAGAAATTATGAACATTACTGCCTATAAGTAACTTCAATGGGAACGGTCACAAGTTCTGTAATCCGGTCAAAGGTTAAAATAAATGACTAAGTAGCATTGTTTACTCGATATTGCCTTTAGTAATTGGTATTACCTTTAACATTACTCGTCCGGGCATAATATAAGACTGTATAACATTTTCTTTACCTTATCAAAATGACATTTACGTTATTGTTCGTCAATAATATCCTATATGCATGGAGGTAGGTGACTGCCATAACCGAAACTGCGATTTGAATTAGTATAAGAAAACTTTTATTGTTGATAATGCATATAATTGAGATATGTCCATAGTTGCGGATGGGCCCACCATCTAAGGAAGTTATAACGACTTTTGCCATCTTGTCACGCTGAAATGATTCTCAAAGACTTTGAGACGAAAACGATCCATTGATCCAGTTCTGCAACAGCCTGACAGAAGACTTCTTCAAATGGCGAAGGCACTGACAAGCAAGTGGTGCACCTTGACCTCTGTCTTTTTGATTTGGATTGGTTTCTTCGCCCTATAGTCTAGTTTCATATTCGAAATCGCTCCCGCGGCTCCAGTACGCGCAGTCCCGACCCCTACCTGCTATTATCGATTACTTTGTCGTGGGCCCGTGGCGCCCTTTGCCCTCATCTCACTCGGGATCGAGTGATTTCTAATGATATGTCACAGCATATCAACATACCCCCCACCCCATTTGCCGCTTACACAGATGTACAGCCGCCCAAGGACCATCCGTAACAGTTCCTTCGGCGCGTTGCAAATCACAATTGTTTTCACCTTCAGGCTGCAACTGCAGGTAGAACTGCCTTCACTACAGGATGCAACTGCTGGAACATTAGTTGGTTGGCCAACAATACACACTATCCATCAAACCCAAGCTGCATGGAACCGTACTGCTCCAATACTTTCATACAGTTGGCAGTTCGTTAAGAATACCTTATTTTACATAATTTGTACTGTGCATCGCACTGTCGAGTCCTGCGCGCCGCGAGGTCTCAACCGTGACAGCTTACCATCGTCTTGTTGCTACTCAATAATGTCGCAATTAAATAACACAGTGTGTGCGTCTTATGGCGCTGCTCCCATCTCGCGCTCACCGTAGCGCACGTTCCTCTCCACTGGGATACCGCAGCTTCGCCGCTGCTCTACTTTTGTTTGGGGCATTAAAATCGCTGCACTCGGACGGCGGGCGCCGATGGCCGTCTCGGCAGTTACAAATGGCGGAATGTGGGCATGTGCCTCCTCTGCCTCCGGCCTTGTTTCCGTGATGTGTTTTATGCGCGATGAATTTCATGCAGCCTGTATCCAGTCTACGAAGCAAGATGATTTCTTTATCCTCCAGCTGATTTCTCCAACCTGGCTGCCGTTGCTCCAGAAGTAATATTCCTCGCAAAACCTTCGGAATGATTTCGTTTTCAATCGTCCTGTTTTGATTTTATGCGACCTGTTTGTAATCACGATGATTTGAGGAAATAAATATGTTTTTCGGTATTTCATTTAACTTGTTGTTTGGATCGTATGCTACCTTTCCTGGCTCTTTCGTAAGCGCATTGTATCGAGCGCCGATTCTTGTAACGTTTACTATCTCATTTATTTATTTATTTACCAAAATATGATTAACATTAAATACAATTTCTAAATCGTTAAAATTATTATTCTAGATTATTTTATAAGCATATCCAATTATTACAAATATACCTTTTCTTGTTAATACTAGGTACTTCTTTTGAAGAAACTTTTTTATACTACATACCATTCATTTATCTAATTCCTAGATTGCTAAGAAATACTATTACCTTAATTTGTAGCTGTGCTAAGTTTACTGTCCAAATATAAAATTCTAACTCAGTCGAACATAATGTATTTAAGGTACGAAGCGTCCGCACCGTGAAGCAGTATTTAACGATGTTAGCTCTAGCTCGTGTTAACTCTAACAATACGTGAGTCCTAACACGTCAGTAATTGCCGGGTACAAACAGACCTATTCTTTTAAAATGATCGGATTATCAACGAACCCCCTAAGCAGTTTATAAACGTGGTAGATTGCTAAAAAAATCTCTTCTTACGCTTAGTGAGTTGTAACCAAACATCCTTAGAATACATACGGTGTAGAGAGTGGATTGCCACATTAATGGGGACGCCGTGACCATTGACACCAATTTTCATATTTCAAAAATGTCAACCTCTTAAACAATGTTTAATTTCTGATGTCTTAAATTATGAAATTATTTTAGCCATTATATTGCGGCAAGATACATTTCTCATAATCGTAATATTAATTTATGAAATTATTATTAAATAAAACTATTATTATTAAATCCTTAGTAAAAGGAGACAACTCGTAGTGGTAGCAGGTTGCAAGTCGAAAAGAGTTTTGGTAACGTCTGGTGTACTGCAAGGTAATCTTCTTGGGCCTTTATAGTACACAATCTATATTAATGATATCGAGCTATGCTCTAAGTTATAAGTACTCAAAAATCCTTCTGTTTGCAGATGACATTAAAGTCTTTATGCGTATTAGCTCTATGCATATTTACATTACCAAATAGACCTTAACGGCTTCTCTATTTATTGCGAATAAACACCTAGAACTCAGCGTCGACAAATGCCACCCGGTTCGGATCATTAGACAAAATATATAATTGCAAACTTATACCAACCTTTTTATAACTATTAGTATTCATTCAAATTCTCTTTTGAAGGATAGAAGTATTTTATTAGAAGATAGATTCTACTAGTGATATACTAAAATTTAGGGGATAACCGATAATTAGGGGTGTATTTGTCCACGCACTCGTATATAGGTAGCTCCCTATACTTTATCTATATGAATGTGATCTTTGATACCCTACATGCAACTCCGCTACATCCAATACAAAACAATCGGTCACATGAGTCACATTATAAAGATATTCTTGAAATACACCACCGAATTTAATGTGTGAAATACACATCGATACATACACATCGAATTTAACGTATGAAATACACATCAATACATACATATAATCTTAAAATATACATGGAAGTATGGAGCGAACATCGGCATAGTCTATTTTGATTTCACTTGTTGCTCTTCTGGACAATATTCAATTATGCATAAACGTGAACACTGAAATATTTGCATGCTTCGTAGACTACAAGAAGGCATTTAATAGAATAATATGTCGACAGGAACTTCTAGATGCTCTAAAAGTGTTCGCCTAGATACGAGAAATAACCATATCACTGCAAACCTATACTGGAGTTAAAATATTGTTTGCGCTCGACGTTCTCCCAGAACTGCTTTGTGTTTTTTCATCTTAAATAAATAAAATAAGATTGTCACCCCACATACAATATGTATTGAGGTTATTACTTTCCAAATATCTCTGAAAATAATACATTCATCCATTCGAAAGCTCAAATATTTTTATTAAAGATTTATTTAACAATTTCTATTGCGGCAGGAATTTATCTTGAGATTAAGCCTTTGCATTTTTAGCTGGGGCGTCCACGTTTTTTAATCAAATATTTCTGAAACGAATGAATCAATCGAAGATTCAAAAGCACAGATTTTTACTCAATAATGACATAGAAATCGATATTACAGCGAGTATGTATTTTGGGATTTGAGTACCTTTGACAGATTTTGGCATGGTGTTAACGGCGGAGCCGTGTTGGAAGCGCCTTAATTTCTTTGTTTTTGGATTTACAAACTTCTTCTTCCTGGCAAAAAATTCTACCATTTTTACTAATTATTGGCTTGGGATCATAATGGTTCCATGTAGCCAGGGCTATGATGGCCATTATATGTCACTTGGTCGCGCCAGCTCGCGGAACAGCCCCTATCCAGGATCTGGGGATGGAAACTCGGGCTGATCTGGACAGCTGGCGTACGGGGCGGGCAAACTGACTAATACCTGAAGGAGTTTAGAAGTGTACGCTTCTTAAGAAAGCGGGGGTAAGTATGTACCTTAAGCTGCTTATCCTTAGACACGATACGCGGGCCACTCGATCTCGGGTGAAAGTTGCCGAGCAAAGGACGCCCCGTACCCGCGATATTCCAGTAAGAAATACCGCTCGCTTGAGGTCGAGGACCGCACAAGCGACCTCGAACCTGCGACCAGACGGGTGGTCGGAGAAATTCGACTAAATCTGGGAGTCATGGGGTGAGGCCACCGTGAGGGTGGTACTTCCCTGTGCCTTTGACGGGCAGGTGGTGGAGCTAGGTAAGTAGATTGCCTTTGTCCTCAAGTTTCTGTGTTTCATCTCGGGGTGATATAGCGATAAAGTTCGTTGAAACACTACGGGATGAACTGGTTCGCCCGTAGTAGCTAACATACTATCAATTCTTGGCGTATCTATTTGTGCGATATACTATCGTAGCCACGCGTTTAAAACAGACATTATTTTCGTTTATACTTACGATGCTAGTAAGCTTACACTGTAAAGTAACGCGGTTGACTGCTAGAATCAAATTTCAAATACAATCAAAAATCCATGGATGTAGCATAACTATACTATAAAAAAATACATATATGTGCTTCACACTGGCCTTTTTAATCATCTTAAAAAGAAGAACTAATATGGCCAACATGCGATTTCACATCAACTAAACCTGTTCTCGTGATGTATACTAGGTAGGATGATATAAATTAATCCCATTTTTATTTAGTCTATGTGTTACTACCAAATAGACTACATAAAATTTCATATAAATAACCATTTATTCCTTTTGACTATAGAACCAATAATTTAACAGTAATGGAGGGTTTAAGTTGTTAAACTGTGCGGTGTGCGACCCACGACGGCCGCGCCCCGCAGACAGGCAGGGCTAGTACTATCTTTACGAATACCTACTAGAATATTGATTTCCACGTTATAATGACAGGTATAACTTAATCCCACTGAATCATGTTATATGGTAATTGGAACCAACTCAACGAGAATTAAGATCGCCAGTTCTGGATTCAATAGCTTTTTATTAAATACTTCGTCCATTTCTTTAGTTTCTTCGGCCCGCAACTTTGATATATATATTTCGACTCAAATCTTCGATATGAGGATCACATTAGCAAAAGAACTAATTAAGGCTTTTCTCGTCTTATAGCCTTATACAGAATAAGAGACTCACAGCCTCATCGTCCGTATCCTAGCAATTAACGTATTGATCGTCTCGATATTGAACTATATAGTGGCTGTGTCTATATCGATTAAATTAGACAAATCAGCCCAAATCATTAACATAGCGTTGATAATCGGTACAGTTATTTCTCAAGTTATCCTGATGAACATACTTAAAATACCCGAAAGTGATGAAGGGGGTGGGGTGGGATTCAATGAGATCTACTCATTTTTACTATAATATATTATAAGTAACGGATATCAATAACTTCACGCGGTATATTCGTTTAATCTGATTTATAATTGTTATTATTATTACTATTAATGTAAAAAAAAGATTTGATTCTATAGATTGGTCGCTGCAGATAGTGGTTGCGTGAGTACCTAGGTGAGCGTAGCAAGTGGTGGTGTGGCGCAGGCGGAATATCCTCTCAACCGTACAAATCGGACGCCCGCACAAATAAATCCTACATTTTTCATCTAATACCCTCGACCTGACCCAACGTATTAAACCGAGAATATCAAGCAGGTAGGGTACTGCTGATTGTTCAAGTCCCGCGGATCCCTCATCCTCGAGTATCTTTTATGAAGTGCACGTCTTCTTCTTCTTTGTCTGCCTCCTTTGAAACATCAGTAATCAACCCACAGTAAATTGACCCATGCATGCAAAATAGACGCTGTAACCTAATTTATAATATGTAAACCGAAACATGTTTTGTAATTTACAGCGTTTTTAAAACGAGCCGCCATATTGTATTTAGGATGACGTCACATGGCTTGTTGTATTCTACTTGTCATACCCTTTTATCTGATACCCCTGTCGAGGGGATTGTAAAGTGAATGTTAATCCACCATTTTATGGTAGCCACCATATTAGATCTACCGTAATATTGAATTTACTGTATTGTATTATAAAATCAAAGACTATTGTGGTTATTTGGCATTATAAGTAGATAAGATTAAGAATTTACTACCTGGACTAAAGTGCTATCAGTCATCATCCGTTCTTCTGCGGGTAGGCGGCAATTTGCTGGTGCTACTGCGTAGATTATAATGGTGGTGGGGAGCGGGTTCGACGTGCGCGAATTTTGAAAATCCGCCGTGCACACAACACTCACTGTTTCTTGTGTTACATCCTTGCGTTCGGCGATGAGTATTGACAACAGTTTAAGAAGCGGATTCCACGTAGTAGAGAGTTTGTCGTCTCTATTGAAATTCGGGGTTCTTCTTATTTCAATGGCTTCCCGAATCATGCGCGGAAAGTAAAATTGTTCTTTGGATAGCATAATGGGATTTTAAAGATGCACCCAGTGGTTAGTTCCGCTATCCAATATGTGTTTGCAGATCGTCGATTTTCTCGCTGAAAGTTTTTAAGCGATAATTGCAGCAGATTACTGGCGTTCTTTGTAAAACGATAGAAAAAATATTGCAAATGATGTTAGATCATTCTTTTACCAATAAATCTTGACCGCATCGACTCTCAGCCGTGACATACCATGAATTTTTTGGACAAACATGTGGACTGAATGACTATAAGGACAGACTACTATTCTGTTCTTCGCCACGGGTAACTCAGATGTTCTTCCAGAAGTTTGCGATTTTATACACACATTCTGACACACAATTTTATGCGCTCATTCTAAAATACAAAATGGCTTTTCAAAAAAAGTTTTTTTAAAATATACCGTAATTGATCTGTTGATGAATTAGTTGATTAAGTATTAGTTGGGTAGAAAAAAATATTTGTAATCGAGGACTATAACGGTTGTTTGACATTATAAATTTAATTAATTTACCGCATGACATGAATGAAGTTTGTAGCACTCGACTGCGATATTGCAACCGCCGTTGTCCAGGGTAGACTGAAGTGCCGTCAATCGTCATACGTTGTTCTGTGGCTAGGCGGGGCCTAATGGGGTATGTGCAGTTTGGGCCATATGGCCACCTTTGTTTACACCCAGTCGGCCCGACTCACAGCTCAACTCCCATCCGACAGCCTGCCCGAAGAGGGGCTAATCCTGTGAAACCCGCTTTGGGGTCGGACCTAGGGTAACACCTCGGATGGCCCTGGACGGTTGATGTATTGGTCGGTTTACCGGCCTTGCTCAACTGAGGAATAATCGAGGTAGTTAGGAAGCGCAATGCAACCTAAGATAGCGGGGGTAGTTAGGTACCTTAAGCTATCTACCCTTAGAAAAGATACGTTGGCCACCCAATCTCGCAAGCTGAGCAAAGGGCGCCTGGGATCCGCGATAATTCCAGTGAAGAATGGCCGATTATTTAAGGTAGAAGACCACGCAAGTGATTTCGAACCCGCGACCAGGCGGGAGGTCCGTGAAATCTAACCAAATCTGGGAGTTAGGGAGTGACGATAGCCCGCCGGGCAGCTTGCTGCCCGGTGTCTCGCTTTTAAGGCGACGGACTTCGCGCCTTGTGCCGTCCAAATTCCTGACGCTTATCTCGAAATGAAATAGCGATAAAGTTCGTTGAAACGCCTCGGGGTGATGGGTTCGTCTGCCTAATGGTCTTAAATCCAAAGTTGTGGGTATGCGGAAAATTGTTGCTGCTACTAAGCAAATTATGGCGGCGGGTTTGGCACGCGGGAATTTTGAACATTCGCTGTGAAAAATACTCAAAGATAATTTTTATTTAATTATGTACTATTTTTAATGGAATTTTTACATTTTAAATCAACACTTTAATTATTATTTTGAGCTGTCATTTGATCTGTACGCCATAATAAGAGACCGCTTCATCACGACCTTCGGCTTAGTGAGGAGACGCAAGAAAATCACTAATTTTCGGCATTTAGTTTTGCACTCATGTTTTGCTTATATAATGAAAAATATTAGTTGATTATTTCTTTTGTAGCAGAATGGTATTAAATTTGAATGGCATTAAAGTTTGTATTGAAGTTGGTAACAGAATGGTATTGAATTTGAATGGCAGAGAAATGTCTTTATGGTCGGATGACAAAATATCGTTCAGGATGAGTATACTTACCGACTATAATCTTATTGTTGGAGGGGATGACTTGGATGACGCCCGAGTCCTTCTAACGTCAGAGTTGCGCACAATGATGGTAGTTTAATTTCCTGAAGCCCTAGCCAATCGGTCGCGGTCTCTCATTTTCTCTTCCAAATTACAGACGATGCTACGTTACAGGCATCTGGCCAAGAGAACGAAATTAAAACTTTGTACCGCATCAATTTGAATGTCATCTAAATCGGAAACTCTCGTTAAGTGTATTGGATTTAGTAGATGGATTGAGCATCATAATCGCACCTGAAAATAGTATACACTATAAAAGAGACTAATGTGCAAGATCTTGACATACCATATCATCCAATAAAATGCATCGTTTTAAACATTTCCATGTTTTCAAGCTACATGCACTGTTACACTACTAAACGTTACACATGCATCGCAATACAAACATACGCACCCTCAGATTCCATTATACCTACCCTTCATTCCCTCCCCGAATGTTGATTAAATCTATTTGGATCCATTAATTTCTGCATTTACTTATCACTGTAAAAAAAATGTAGTCACTCGGTCTTTGTTACTTCTGTGTATATTTAAAAAAAAATTGATTTTCTGTGTTGTCAGCAATAAATTTAATTAAAATAAATAGTGATTACTTTTAATTTGTGATTATATTAGCTACTTCTTATTTCACGCGGTTTTTTTCAGGCCAAGGCTTGTTTCGGATTCTGTCATTCTCTTTCGTGAATAGTGTTTTTCAGGTTTATATCCTGCTGATTGTCACACTCCTTCTACATCCTGATTGGTAGACGTGGTAATAGGATAATTTAGCTATGTCATTCGCAGCTTTTGCATTGAAAAATTACTCAATATAGCTGAATAATTCATAATCGACTCTGCAGTCATTAATTTAGATACGATACGAAAGCTGCAGCAGCCGTGAAAGTAATTCATTCATTCATTCAATTAATTGATATCGATAAACTGTGAACCATCTGCGGAGAAGCTTGAAATGTAAAGTAAGCAAACGTAATGAAATGTAAAGTAAGCAAGTAAGCGTTTGTGTATTTATTAACGAATGTTAAATGCAAATAATTTTCCCTTTGATTGAGGTGTTCAAAAACACTACTTTTAAAATTTGTTTAAATAATAAAACTCTTAATTTTCAAAAAAGGG
>JAOPUG010155612.1:0-11928 GCA_027564375.1 Micropterix facetella | reverse complement strand
CCGTAATCAAAATTAAATGTTGTATCGTATTAAAATGTTTCCATAAGTATAACATATGCATATCTAAAAATAACACCTCACACACATATACATAAAAAGTATGTACAATAAATTTGACAAACGATGATAATATTTGTCGATGAAAAACAATCCGCCCAGACCTCAACTTCGCCATAAACTGCTCATGTTCTTGTAGGATGTAGGTAGAAACTTTAAAGAAAATGTGAAAAAGTGAGTACTGCGTGAAAAAAATATTTGGCCTATGAATAAAACAACCTAATACTAGACAATTCGTCTCTTGCATCGATTGTATATGTATATGAAAAAAAGACTAACGAGGTTGTTTGACATTATAAATAAGATAAATCGAATTTACCGCGTGAAGTCTCTAACACCCGACGTCTCGGTGATGTCGCAACCACCATTATCCAGGTCTGCCCTGTATACATGCATGCATGTAGGCATATTTATTATTAAATAACTTTTCTTGGACAGTATAGGGCTAGGCGATTGTAATCTCAATGACAGTCTTATATGTATACATTTTGCTGGATTTGCGCACTGTCCTCAGAGGGGACAAGGAACCTTCTCTCTTGTCGGACCATGGAGGAAGTAATGAAATACTAGCATCTTCATTGCATACATTTCCTGAACTTATTAATTCTGCATTTCCTGCAAAGAGAGAAATCAAAGTAGGTAATAATGCGCTACATTAATGAAACCCTTAAATAATTTTAAAATTTTCTGGAATATACGTATTAAAAATTTACGTATTAATAAACTACTTGCAAAGGTGTGCGGATTATTAAGACTAAAGCCCGACTTTCGTCAATTTTCAACTTAGGCATGCTGTGAATGAGGTTTTGACAGAATTGTTTAATTTCCTCGTTGTGGTGCCATGTACCAATTAATTCTTCGACGAGGGCTTTTTTCGTAGTTATCTTCCTTTTCTTCAACTCTTTCTTCGCTATTGACTAGAGATTTTCAATTGGATTCAAGAAACTTGGTCACAACTTGGGCAGTGTGACAGGGAGCTTTGTCGTGATGCATATTCCATCGCCATCAGGGTACCACTCATTAAACTGAGGGATCACGCGGGTTTCAAGAACTCGTAAGTATTGCTCCTTTATTATTGTGCCTTCTCCAATGTAAAGGCGATCCGGAGCATGAATGGAGAAAATACTCCAAACCATTACTTATGTGGAATGCTTGACGATTTTTGCCACGCACTGCTCCCTAAACTCTTCATCTTTTGTTCTCCAAATATATTGGTTCAATTGTAGGAAATTTGAAAGATAGGCCATCGCTAAAGCATACCGCTAAGCATATGAAAAATATATCCCTATAGTTTGAGCAATAACAAAAAAGATATCGGCAATGTCTAAAAGTCAAAATTTCATACTAATGAGCGATTTCCCATTTTGTTACTGAAAGCGGGGTTGAATTTTATTTAACCGCATAAAGATCATAATTTAGGAACTGCAATTAAGTTTGCCTTTTCTCAATCAGTTTCTGCCATGTCTTTCAGTGATTTAGTCCACTGGATGCCTTGTTCTGCCATCTTAGGCGATATATTAGCTTTCTTCCTTGGCCGCCATGCGGGTAGTCCCCCTTTCGCCAGAATCCTACGGATAGTACTGGGGTGAATGATAATTCCTTCTTGCAACATTTGGTCACTAAGGTCTTTAGAATTCAGTTTTCGGTTCTTGAGGCAGTGATTAACAAGGTTTCTCTTAGATCTTGGTATAAAAATTGGCTTCGCTCCACATTTTTATGTGCGGTTTTTATCATACTGGCGGGCATCCTGGATTGATTTTTTGACTCTGCTAACAGATTTTCGGGTTATTATCATTTTTTAAGGATTTCGATTTGTGTGTGGTCAGCTTCTTTTAAAAACAGCTTTATTTCAACCAGTTTTCGGGAGATAAATCACTTTTTTTTCCATAAGTTCAAATTCAAATATAACTTTTAAAACCTGTGTTGGCCTATTAAAAACTACTTGATATTATTTCTAACTAATAATTTGCACTTTTACAATGTAGGTTTGCATCAAATACAAACAGAAAGTTTGCTAAAATCAACACAAAAGTCGTACCATAAACAAACAACACAAAGGTCATACCAAAATACTTGAGCAGAATGTAATAGACTGTGTGTTGACATAACGCCAGTGAATCAATGTTACTATTTCAAACTTAGTGAAGCAACATTTAAAATATAAACATGTATACATACTGCTGAGAAATGAAGTAAAGTACGGAATAAACATGGTATAAATTGTGATACACACAAACTTAAATTTTTGGTAAATTATCGCTTTAATCTAATAATCTGCACACCCCTGTATTTATTGAAATGTCTACATATCATTACGCTACCATGAACTTAATGCCATGCCCTAATATTGAAAGATTTATAATGGATAGATTTGTAAGTTTTATTCTACTTAACCTATTTTAAAAACAGCAAAAACCTAAACTACAATTGGAGAACGTTAATAAGGTTTTAATTTTTTGTGTAAGTATATTTTTAATGCTGAACAATTTCTTATTACCTACTTTATCTAACTTGAAACATAAATGGAGAAAGAAACGTTTTTAACATTCGCTTGTAAGTCGATATTATCGACAGATAATTCGTTGAGGCACTGAATCACGCCCTAGTAACACTGAAACAACAATTTTGACCAGATGAGGTACTTTTGCGACCACTTTAGTATTTGTAACTTAAAACTTTTGGACGATTATATTTTTTAATTAATATTTGAATATAAATCCAACGGCAGTTGTATTTAATAGCACTCTTCCTCCATAGTACTCCATAAACGACGTCGTATCAAAATGATTTTAGAAAATATGCCTGTTCAAAAGTTTATGTTTTTCAAGATCACATAGAGAAGCGTTTCCTGAAATAGACCAGACAAAAAATCAACATCTAGAAGGGGAGAGGGGTCGAAACCCACGTCAATATCTGCACCACTGTATTACTTGACGATTTAGTGTGTATGTTCATTATATAAAACAAAATATCACATATAGGTACATACCAGAATTTTACATCAAAAATTTAAGTCTATGTCGTTTGAGGGAAGTCTAAACAGTTTTACCGTTTTGTTACACCGACCCGACATTCTACACGAAACAAACGAGCAATGGCTCGGCATTTAGACAAATAAACCACAGAAATTATCTCACTAAACAGTCGCTCAACTCAAAATGCGAACACACGTGCGACAGTGAATATAATAGAAGTAGCAACGTTGGGTTGGCTGATCGAAAATAGCGCCATCTATCCGTTGCCAAATAATGTCTCTGAAGTATCATGAAGATGCCATAGACTGCACTAATTATTTGACATTATTGTTATTTTTTGTTAAATAAATCGGTTTTAATAATCAATCAGTCCTTTCTATAACTATTCATTATCAATGTTATTATAAATCCCCAAATAAATTGCGATTAAATAAGATAAAACAAATTTACCGTGTGACAACAGCGATTGCAACATCGCCGAAACGTCGTGTGGTATAAACTTCACGCGGTAAAGTCGTTTTATCTTATTTATAATGTCATACAACCGCGATAGTCTTCGATTTCATAAATCGCTATTAGGTTCGCCGTATGATGCTACTAGCGCCACTTGCATGTCGCTTCCAAAAATAGGTTTCCATGTTGCAGTAACCTACTAGGATTATTTAATTAATAGTATTACGTAGGACGGTCCATATAGTCAGACGCATGTTGTGCGTTTGTTTGTTTGTCCGTATGTCCGAAGAGTTCCCGTCGTGCGATCTAACCTAAATTTAGTATGCAGCCTCCGTGGGTGACCCTAATCACCACTAGGTTGCAGCAAATTTGATAAGTGTCCCGCAGGTTCTGCTACAGTTGCATCCTGGTATACTTGGCCTGAAAGCGGATCTGACCAATAGGTAGAGCAATCATAGCGTATATGGGTATTTTTGAAATCGTGGTAACGATATAAGCTTGTTAAATTAGGTTTTCAGCTATTTTGGGTGCTGTTGCAGGTGTATCTTTGGTTTACTTGGTCTGCACGAGGATCTGACCAATAGGTAGAGCAAGCTTAGAGTATATGGATATTTTTGGAATTGTGGTGATGGGAGAAACTTGTTGGAATAGGTTTTAAGCCATTTTGAGTGCTGCTGCAGGTGTATCCTGGTTTACTTGGCCTGGAGGAGGATCTGACCAATAGGTAGAGAAAGCATAGCATATATGGGTATTTTTGGAATCGTCGGGACGAGAGAAACTTGTTGGAATATATTTTAAGCCATGGATGTCAGGGGTTATCAATCACGGTACGGGCCAAAGTTGCCGATGTATCTCTACTTTTCATATTATTTCTTCATGGAATACGTCCATATCACGTGTAGCTGATTGTAATTTAAACCTCAATAGTAATTTTATCCTATTGTAGGAACATTGTATATTTGTTTTTTTTTTAGTAATTTATAGAAATGCATCAATCGTGACGGAATCTTCTCTAAGCCAAGCTATCTAGACCGATCATAGTCAAAGGGAACTATAATTACAATAAAGGAATAATAAGTTAGATTTCTTAGGTTCAAAAGGAAAGATATTATTTTATATGACGCTAGATAAATCCTATTATTGATCATTGTTTGTAACTGTTCCTAATATTTATCGCGAAAAAATATATTTCGTTTGCAAAGCGTATAAAGTAAGTGTATTTCGTTGTAAGTGGTTGAATAGTTTGTTATTCACATTTACCCTCTAAGGCTCCCAATTTTGAAGTTACGATTCTCGTTGGCAAAATGGAAGTATGAGTTATGCGAGGCGCGTGAGGCGGCAGCACCGGTCGATATATCAATTGTATAAACGTGTTTATATTTGTAAAAGCGTAAGAAACTTCGTTCCTGACGGGGGTTCCCCGACCGCACAAGTTTTTTTTTCTTAGAAATAACTAGATTCTTTTAATTCATTTTAATATCCAATGCTGTGATATTTTAAGAAAACATAACTTAATTTTCTTGAACGTAGATACTTACCCCTCTATACGCGGCGATGTATTTACTGCAGTACATAAAGTGTATGGCTATTTGGCACCGAATAGGGAAATGCGTTGAGTTCTTCGTTTTTTCGTATCCTATTTTTGAAATAATAGCAATGTCGGCTGTGTTGCAGTTTTTTATATATAAGCCGTTAAAATGACTGAGATCAGATCGACCGAGTTTGGCACGAGGGCCTCCGATACAAGCTGGCGACCCAAATCACGACTCTGCGCCTGCTCCGAAACCTGGTGGCTTCCTTCCTCTCCGGAAGACGGTTCTTCTTCGCGGTGGAAGGCAAGCAGTCCACACTGCGCTCCATCGCGGCAGGAGTCCCGCAAGGAAGCTGCCTATCGCCGGCGCTCTACGGTGTCTACACCAACGACATACCGATTAGCGCCGGCGGGGAGTTGGCGCTCTACGCAGACGACGCTATGTACATGGCATCTTTAATGAGCATCAAGCATGCGGCCAAGAAACTACAGCAGCAAATGGACTTATTGCCGGAATAGCTAACAAAGTGGCGGACCGTCGTTAACGCGGACAAGTCCGAGGCGATCATCACCGGCTCACTCAAACAATACCCGGAGCCGGTGAAACTCGGCGACACCCGGGTACCTTGGAAAAACACGGTCAAGTACCTAGGTGTACACATTGATCGTCGCCTGAACTTTGCGCACCACGCAAAAGCGACGAACGCCGCCTCGAAATCCGCCCTCTATGCGCTGCTGCCCATGCTTCTTTCGGCCGCGATCCCTGCGAAGACACGACTGCTGATGCTAAAGATGTACGTGAGGACGAAGCTCACGTACGCAGCACCGGCCTGGTATCACCTGATATCGGCAGCGCAGCGAAGAAACATTCAACGGCTGATGCACGTTGGGCTGAGGAAAGTGTTGGGAGCCCAATGGTACATCCGAAACTCGACTCTGGAACGCGACTTCAGCGAAACAGTCAGTGGAGGAATACGTGCAGCGCCTCGCGCGCGCCATGTATTAAAGGGCCGACTTCTTGCCGCACGAGCACCTCCGTGGGCTCGCTCCGCTGCACACCAGGCCGCCAGAAGTTCGGAAGCCGTACCCGTGCAGTCTGCTAGATTAGCGGGCTCACAGCGCGGGTATCGCATCTCAGCAGTCTCCACAGCAGAGTATGCTATGTACATACCAAGACCATACGGCGCTTGATGTGTCGGGCGCCGCATAGGATACTGGTCCAGGGCGCACAGCCCTGCGACGCCACAAGCAGAATGCTGGGTCAATGGGCCCGGCTCACGAGAATCCCCCGCAGAAAAGGCAAATTGCCAAAGCGGCAGATGTCACGGGCCCCAATAACAGGGCCCGTCGACTGACACATAAGTTCAGAACCGCATTCAGTACTGCGCTAGCGCTTGGCGCTTGTGTTGAATAAATTTCGAATTCTTTTCCATACAAATTGTCGATATTTCGATAATTTAAATTTCGAGCCACACCAGAATACTATTTTGTAATACTGCTCTTAATATGTATTATTATTTATTTTAAAAATCTTCTTATAAAAAAATTAGGTATATATCTCCAAGGATATCAACTGGTTCGACACCGTTAATTTCAGCTCCTTCACCATCATCTGCAGCTTCGACCGGATTTCCACCTTCTGTAATGAAATTTTAAAAATGAAATCAGTGTTTATAAGATGGATTATAAGGGCATATTATATTAATCGTACTGCGATTTTCTTCTTTAAAATCAATTACCGTATTATGTAGCACTGCAGGGGCTACAATGGTCGTCTTGATTGTTTCGAGGAAACTCATCATCCCTCGCAACAGACACCAAGATTGTTGCTTCCATACTTCGAACAATTGTATTTCGTGTGTCCAAAAGACGGCCCCGGAATTCACTTCTTCGAATCTTTTATTCGACTCCCGGAATATTATAGCAAGATGCCACTATGTCTCGTATTTTTTAATTGGTATCACTGATTGCCTGTAAATAAAATAAAGGTATTTATTATACATGTGTACATAACAGATAATTTAAAAAATACAAAATGTGGATGAAGTGCACAATCACTTGAATGTTGAGTGAATAGATTCTTTTTCTGTTGATGTAATTAATATTGGCCAATTTCACCATCAGCTTTCCTAATTATAAGATAACGGCTAAAACTTGTGGACAGCCACGAACAACTGCAAAATCTAACATCATTGCATATTGCCGTCTTGGTGTTGTGGGTATCTTGATAAAACGGTGATAATGCGATGCGATCGCTTCTGCCACGCGCCTCCTAATTACCGAAATTATAGGCTGTCTGAAACTATGTAAATTGGTACTAATCATTATCGATCTGGTAACAAATACAAAATCCATATGTTAGTTTGAAAATGTGGGATATGAAAATGCTAATATGAAACAAGGAGAGCCTATAAAAAGCTTTTTATTTACCTCGTTGCGTGCCCATGACCGTATAGCAGCTGCCACTTGAAGCTTGGGCTCAATATTTCTTCTTTTTCTGCCTCCCCGTAGCTGTTATACGGTACACGATTTTTTCGTGTGACTGGTGAACCGACATTTCGAGCAAAACTCCTCTCCTGTTAGCTCAGTAAACAGATCGAACCGTTTTTTGTACGGTTTAGAAATTTTCCAAGATCTCAACATCAGCAAAAACGGCTAAATTACGATTCTAAATAATAATTTTCGATGGACGGTCGCTGAGCTCAATCTTAAATTTTAAGCAACCATTCTCATAACTGCTTAATCTGCCGCTTAGCGGTGTCTTGTCTCTGTAAGACCTCGGTGATCTCGGTAAGACACCATCCAAATCACCGGCTATTTTGTGGGGCGATTTCCCGGAGGTGGGGGTGTGGGGAGGAGTCGGCCCGCTCAAATAGGTTTTTGGACAGTCGTCTAACAAAGTCCTCTACCGTCTCGTCTTTACATAGGCCCTTATGTAATATCGTGTTGCGAACGCACAGCAGAGCGGCTATTATGGATCGCAGTCCAATATCCATGATGCGTTGCTGGCGTCTGTTTGTCTTGCTGAGGCCTGGTACCGTGCGGGCGCTGCATGCGTCAGTCGCGCCCGCATGTACGTCTTAAGGAAATTCACTCTAGTCTTCGTTGGTAGGTATCTGTTTAGCGCTCAGGACGGGTTGGAGAGCCCCTTTGGCCGACCTCGCCGCCGCAAGGGCTTTCTTGGCGTGCACGTGGAACCTAAGTTGTCTGTCTATGTGGATTCCCATGTATTTTACCGACGTTTACCACGGAATCGCTTCTCCGGATACTACTTGTTGGATCCTGTTACTATGGCTTTCGATTTTTTTCGCATTTACGAATATCCTCAATTTGTTGAGCCAGTCGGGCAGAAGATCCAGAATCATCTAGAGCTTAACGATCGACAAGCGAAGATTCATGGAGTTGGCCATAAACATGGCGTCATCGGCGAAGAGGTCCAGTTTTGCTTCGGGGCCTATGGGTATGTCGTTTGTTTACATAACGTACAGCGACAGGGACAGGCAGCTCCCTTGCGGAACTCCGTCCTTGGTGGGACGTGCAGTGGAACGCGCGTTCTCCACTAAGACGAAGAATACTCTTCCGGCTAGGAAGGAGGCTACCAGGGCGGTAATTTGTCGCGGTACGCTGGTCTGGGTGGCTAGTTTGTATTTTAGTCCTTCGTGCCAAACCCTGTCGAAGGCTTTCTCGACATCGAGGAAAACGGCTGCGGTGTGCTGTGTTTTGTTTTTGACGGAAGTGAGGTGATGGACCACTCTGACTAATTGGAGTGTGGCAGAGTGGCCCTATCGGAATCCGAATTGTTACGCTCCAGTGTGCAACTTTCGAGCAACTTACCGAGGTGTGGTAGGAGGGAGATGGGATGGTAACTACTCGGCTGTCGAAGGTCTTTTGCCGGTTTCGGGAGCATAATTACGCGCGCCGTTTTCCACGCGAAAAGTGGCCGAGTCAAAATGGCCGGTAGCATCGCGTTTGGCAGGTATCGGAGCGCCGATTCCGGGATTTCGTCGGGACCAGGGGCCTTCTTAATTTTGACCCTGTTGAGGTGTCTTCTGCTTTCAGACGGAGTGGTTGGAGAGACGATCTGGCTCTGCAGTCCGGGTTCGACGGAGGGTGCGCTATTTAAGGTTAGCTCATCGGTACCCGCGCCGCGTTCCGATTCGGCGGGTCATTGTACCGGTGTCGGACAGGGGTTCTCCAGGTATTCGCGCACCATCCTAGAGTGCTCGGGGTCCTCGCGACTGTTGGGTGTAAAGGTCCGCTCTAGGTGGCCCGTGAGCAGTTCGGCGCTGTCTTCCGCCACGTATGCAACTCGCCGTTCTCGTTGAATAGAGGACGGACGGGCTTCGGAGTACCGAGTAACTTTTTATTGAGCCTGTAGACCGAGGGCATATCTTCTGCTATCGAGTCCAGAAAGGCTTCACAATCCTCCACCTTGTGTGTCTGAATTGCGTCGTGAAGTTCGACAGTCGCTATGTTGAGTTATAGTTTGGCCGTCAGGCATCTTGTCTCTATCCAGAATTTCTTAAGTCGTCTTGTCTCCCTGAGGTTTTGCTTGAACGGGGCCGAGATTTTGGCCTGGACGGGGATGATTTTAGCACAATTGGCAAGGGTAAGTTGATGCTCTTTTGGAGGGTTGCTATCCTAGCTTCAGTTTCCGCGGGTGTTGCGGGGGAATTATTTGGGATGGGAGGTTTTGAGAGCGACTTTCTGTACTTTTCCCAGTCCACTTGCCAATTGACTCTATGTAGCAAGGTTTGTTGGGTGGTGGCAGTGTCCTGCTCGAGAAGTACTGGGAGGTGATCTGAGGGGAGATCGTACAGGACTTCCTGGTTGTATGGGCATCGGTCCTTGCTAGCATGCTCACGTCCAAAACGTCAGAGCTGCCCTCACAATGTCTCGTGAACTGCAATGGACCGGCGACCGTATAACCCTTCGCTTGTGCATGTTCGTGGAATTTCCTCCCGTTTGTATTGATGCAGGTCGAGTTCCACGAAGGGTGTTTAAAGTTGAGGTCGCCAGCAGTCGTATGGTCGATCAGCTTGTTGATGTCAGTCGTGTCTCGTATGAATTGTGGCGGTTTATATACTGTAATCAGTCTTAAGTCTCGCGAACCGGCCCTGACTTGAATCTCGGTTACGCTGAGACTGTTTGTCTTAGGAAAGTCAATTTTTTGGTGGAGAAGACGTCGATGCACGCTATTACCGTACCCCTGAAGGCCACTTTTGAGTTCTCCGAGACTTCGTCGTCTCGGTAGATAATGTAATGGGGATTTTTTACGCGTTTTTACTTCGTTTCGGACAGCAGCAGTCGTTGAACCGTTGGGTAATTGTAGTGGCAGGGAGGGTGTGAGAGGGGGTGTGGTTCACCACAGTGAAAGGCTCCTGCCAGTGCCGTAGGTTCCTTTTGGGAGGGTAGGGGGACGATTTTGCCAAATTGGCATGGGCTGGCGGGCTCGGTGGGGCTGGTTGACCCGGTGGAAGTGGGGGGTGCGGGGGGGCTGGAGAGTTGGGGAGCTGGGGGCGTGGGGTGGGCCGGGGTCGCAGGGGTGCTGGTGGGCCTGGGGGTGTGGGGTTCGTTAGCGGCCGTCAATGGGGGAATTCTGAGAGTGGGGCTGGAGAGGGGGCTACGATGCCGGTTGGCTACGATGCGGTGATGGGCCTGGTTCGGTTTCATTTGCCTTCTGGTTTCGGCAATGAAGGCCATACATCTCCTTCTGCTGGTTGGGTGGTCGCCACCACAGTTGGCGCACGTCGCACTGTCCGTTTTCGGGCGAGGGCATTCCTTTGCTGCGTGGGAACCTCCGCAGCACACGCATTGTTGGGGGCGATGGCAATTTTGTGAGGCGTGACGGAACGCCTGGCAGCGGTGACATTGGACTGTACCCTTCCGGCCTCTTCAAGCCTCTATCGTGATTCCAGGAATGCATAGGAGAGTGTTTATCTCATAGAAATCTCCATTTCTCTCCTCTCTTCATAGACACATAAAAAAGGGGGCGCCTCCCGGAATTTATTTTTCGGGTGTAAGTTGCCTCAAATCCTTAGGTCTTTACAATTTTATGGTTCTATATTTATATCAGTCGTCGGCATCGCACCCGCGTCGCGTCGTTCCGTCTCCCCCTCGCTCTGCACGCAGTCCCGCTCGCTGCTATGAATACCGGTAGTGACCGGTACTGTCGCCCGCGCGGCTTCTGTCTCATTCTGTGTTCACTGCAGGTGGTCGCTGCGTCGGTGCCGTGTCTGTTCACCGCCGGTTTCTACTCACGTAAAGCGTTTTTTTTCTTTGCTCGCAAAAAGCGAACGGTTTATCTGCTAATGTTTTCACCGTGGTTCGACTGCTATTGGGAGTGATCGCCGTTTTATATTCGGGCCCCAGAGCGTGCTCAAAGTCTAGAGTGAACAATTCAAGGAATGTAGCGTGTCCCATTTGGTTTGATGTTTTCGCTTCGGTTTTTTGTGCTGCCATTTTTATATCGAGTCACTGTATATTGTTGCAATTGTGAGATATTAATAAATGCTTGTTTGGTGGAGCATCGAATATATAAATTCCAATTTATTTGTGTTACGCTTCCTTTTCCTTCATTGCCATAGCACTGACTGCGACGTCAACTGAGAGCGACGCGATTGCCGGGAGTTTGATAGCCCGAAACAGACTTCTTTCTCTTTCTTTCCTAAGGCGGGAGTGTTGGGCGCCAACTCTTTCTCACTTTGTCTAAAATCCTAGCGACATCCCAGCGGAATTATAATGAATTTGATTTACATCAACCATTCTGGATATAGCTATAGCAACGTACGCTCTGTTTAACGTTTATCGAATAGCACGGTGCCGACATATCATAGGCACAGTATAGGAAATAGGAACAGTATGCTCACAGTCGGCTTGCAAGGCGCGGCGGAGGTAGGGAGTGAGGTAAGT
>JAOPUG010155567.1:0-11950 GCA_027564375.1 Micropterix facetella | reverse complement strand
GGGACGGTTACGCTTACTGCTTTAAACCCAATAATTAAGGTGCATAAATCACTGCTTAGAGTTATGGCATATATACCTTGGAGATACTCTTCAAGAGATCTATTCAGTGAGTTGGAATTGCTGGATATTAATTAAATTTATGCAAAAATAGTCCTCATAAACTACGTACAAAATCTTCTTATACACAAAATCAAGAAACTGCAACATAAACAAGGAGCACATATACTCACAAACACATGCATCCTAAAACAATGACAAAGATTGCACAAATATATTTCACATATATATTGCCCAAGATTTACAATGAATTTCAGGAAAAGGTGAAGACGGCCATCAATGTGAAGGCAGCAAGTTAATGAAATGGTCCACTACGCCTTGAATTTGGCAGACATGAGATCGAGGTGTTCATAGCTGTCATTCTCCATTAAACGCCTCCTTGTCGTGACTATTTAATGTTTTTATTGATTTATTTTATTACTTCTAGGAATATTATTATGTTTTTACTTTATTAATTATTGACTATCGACCAGACTATTCAATTGGTTTATTGATTATTCTTATTAATATTCTTATTGATTATTTTTTGTAATAATAATTATTTACTCTCACTTGATCACGAAGTATATAAAAGGTATCATTACACGTTATTCAGTTACCTAGATTAAAAACACTTTTGAGATATATACTACTTATTTAAAATTCATATTATTATTATTTTTTTAATGATTTTCTTTTACTTTGATGAATGTGCGCACAATTGACAATTAAATACCCACAATTTACAACTCACAAAGTCTAGTCTACCTTAGTACGAGCTTCGGTCTAGTTAGGCAGACCTGTTGAATCATTTCATTTCGGAAATAAATGTATTCTTATTCTTATTCTTACATTAGATAGCGGAAGAACTATCTAAAGAACAATTTTACTTTCGACGCATGATCCAGGAAGCCACTGAAATGCCCTATGAAACGTCCCATAGCCATTGGCCATTTTGTTTTTACAACGTAGGCTAACCCACAGCAGTATTCACTTTTATACACATCCGGAGTTTGCAGTGGTATTACATCCTTTACAGGCCTCAGAGATCAAGCTATATTTTGGGTCCATTTGAAGATAGTATTTATATTGAATTTACTTAGCATCTTACTTATTCGATCTGTCACGCCCTTGTATGGAAAGAATGCTTGTGATGTGATCTGATCAGCTTTATATGTTACAATATAAATGTAATATATATAAAATAAAAATTAATAAAGCACACCAAATTAAATAATAAATAAATGTTATGTAATAAAATAATAAATAAATATATCTAGATAGTACGAAAATATGATCATTTATGTCCGACAAAAGGAGTAGGGGATATAGATATTATTTTTGAGATAAAAAGTGTTATTTTGATGATGCTTTAAAGGAATACAACGATTTTGCAGTTCTGACCATTTTGGGGATTATATTCCATGTCGGGCGGTATGCACAGCAAAATAGTTAGAGTTAAAGTGCAATACAAAAATGTTAGACATATACAGCATAAGAGTTAGTAGTCGTGTGATTAGTGGCAATTGCAAGAGTGTTATCCTGCTGGGAACAATGAAGAACACCATGACTTACTGGGAATTTAAATTTATCCTCCAGATATTGAGGTAACCTAACCCAGCGGTTCCACCATCGTGGAAAACACTTCTGGAATGCATCGTCCGAATGATGTTGATTCGAATCGGGTCCTTTCGGCAGCATCAATTGATTCAATTTGGGGAATTAGCTAAATATCATACAAACATATGTAAATCTAGGAAGAAGGGAGCCTGAACTAACTCCTGGAATACCAGGATTACAAGATCTTGCATGACCAGAGTCCACACTTTGTCAGTGACAATGCCATATCAGCTGGTCGAGGGCCTACCGAAACTAACCATTGTCCAGTGACGTATGGCCATCTTTAAAGCGCTTGTACCACTCTATCATTCTTGAGATTCTCATGGCGCCGTCTCCGAAAGCCTATTAGATCTTGTGAATGGTTTCCACTTGTGTTGCCAAGCTTTTGGTATAATTGGATACAATAAAAAATAGTCTGGCGAGTACGGTTGGTGATGAGGTCTCCAGTGGCAGCTCCTGCAGCTTTGCAACGATTTGCTGTGAAATGTGTGGTTCTGCCTTTCGTCGTAGCGACAAAAAGCTACTGACTAGACTAGGCTGTTTAGTCGCGTCGTCCTTCATAATTTTCTACAGTCTGGACACATTACATTACCTGAAATATCAGGCCGCAAGAAACTGTAATGGATAACTACCAGACCGTCACTATGAGCTTCTTCTGACTGACCTTGTATTTAGGACATTACCTTAACATAAGGGATCATTTTTCGTTGTATGTCACGTTCCGATTCAGAATTCCTTAATTTTAGTCACAGTAAAGAGGTCTATGTTTAAAATCAATACTACGGGCGAACCCACCACTCTGAACCGTTTCGACGAACTCTATTGTTATATCGTCTTGAGATGAACCTAAAGAAAATTTGCCGATACAAATCCGCGTATCAAGCTCCGTCAGAGTCCGACCCTTACGCAAGGCACTGAGCAAAGATACCTAGCGGGCAGCAGTGCCCCCTGACTACCAAATTTAGACGGATTTCTCCATCCACCCTTTTGGTTCCTGGCTCGAAGTAGCTTACGCGACCTATACCTATCGTAATAACTATGTATCCGTGACTCGGAAATATCGCGGACCTGTGGCGTCCTTTACTGGGAACGCCACCCGAAATCGGGTGGCCATCGGGTCGCTTCTAAGGATAGGCGACGATAGGTTTGGCATCTACCCCTACGTCTTAGGTAACATACTTTCCTATACCCCTCCGGGTATCAATCGATTGACAATATAGCCGGAAAACCGCCCCGTGCGTCAGCCATCCAGTTCCGCCCGTGGTTCCGTCCTCAGATCCGCCGCAAACGGGTTCAACGTGTTGGTCTCTCATTCGTGAAGACTCCCGGATATGAGTTGCCCCGCGAGTTGAGCCGACCAGATCACAATGAGACTACTGAAGTCCAAACTACACGTAACCGTTAGCAACCGGTCACAGTATACAAAGAGAACAGTAAGCGCACTCTCTGGTGGTATGTCATGGCGGGGATAGGGTGCGAGGGAATCGAACAGAGGTGTTTGCCGTTACGCAGCTCGGGGTTGTGGAAAGTGAATATTTCTGTGCTGTTTTTTAAAACTATTTTCTAGAGGTGTGGCGGCCATATCACGATTTCTTGAGTCTTCTCTTTCTACGTATTTCATTGAAAGGCACGGAGAGCGCCCGTGGTATAATTGTCTAGTTATCGAATTACGATTTGTGGTAGCCCTTATGACTCGCTCCCTTCGTTTTTAGTTTTGTTCTAAGAGAAGCTACTGTCTGTATACTGTGTTGGTGTTTCAGTGAAGCAATGCATGCGTCTACATTTTATGGAGCTGACATTGATTTAGCTCAAACGGTATTCAAACTTTTCGAGCTTCTTTACTTTTCCGATTTTACTCAAATGACAATATCGTTTAGTCATTTACGTTGCAAGCTGCTCCTAGAATAGTCAAAGTTTGCTACGAATCCGATCCATCACCAAGATCCGGATCATCTTTAATTCATCATCATCAATGTTACTGTTTATTCGGTGTATATATATTACGTATACATACTGAACGTCAAAAGATAATAATAGTACTTTTTTGTCTTTCTTTCCCAGTAACTTCTACAAGTAAGATTCCACTGGAAAGAACCATAAAAAAAACCAGTCACCACTTTTTGGTACTATTATTGTCAAATACAATTAGGATTCTATATAATTCAAAAATATTTCATTTCTTCTGTCTTGTCTTCACGTTCTCGACGTTCCCGTGAATTGAAAACATGACACATAAAGAAAAAAAAAGACAGGCAGAAAACAAATAATTTAAGAATAAATCCTTTATGTATTGAAGTGATCAATACAAAATACAACATCCTAAATTTCGACGTAGGAAAATCGTCTTAAATTAAACAGAAAAAAATAACCAGAACGGGAGCTTTTAAACTTGTTCTTAGAATTCGAGTACGAAGAATCTAATTCAACACTATTATGGAATGTATAATAATCCAATAAGTAGACCTTCCGAAGTAAAGGATCTGGGAGTTTTATTTAATACGAAGCTGAATTTTCACTCACATGTTAAAAACTTTTTTATACGCCCATGCAGACAAGTCAGTAATATTAATGTAATAATTTTATAATATAATACACTTATTCGAAATATCGTGGAATATAATTCTGTCATCTGGTGAGGAAATACGGTCAAATACACCCTGATTATGGAGCTTATTCAGATTTTTTCGAAAAATATTTACCTCTTCTATATCTAGCTTTATTTTAGATATGATGGGCTACAATACACTTGAATTTCGTGGGTGTATTGCAACTATGTCATATCATCGTCTATAACATCATCAAATGGGATGTATACTTACCACAGATATTTAAAATATTTGCCACTGTACGTGTCGGTTCATTTCGCCGCAGCGTTTCAAAATTACCTGACGTTCAAACATCCAGTATCCCATACAAATATTGCATGTGGTAGACCGATTGTTAGAATGATTAAAATATTGAACAATCTATTCGAAATTGTCAATTTTAATACTTAACTAAAATTGTGGAAATTGAGAAGGAATTGCGTCTCCAGATAAACATAGTGTAATATGACGAATAACGCTAGTTTTCTAATACATTGTAAAATGTATTTTTAACAAATTCTTTGCAAATATTGGCTTCAATATAGTATTAGTGAAGTACGTAGCGCACTGGCATTGCTTTTAAGCATACACGCTGAATGTTAGGTTACTTATGTTTCTTTGAATAAATGAATAAATGATAAACCAATAATGCATGGTGTATTCGATCATGATGTTTATGTCATATATGTTATTAATATAGCGTGCCATGTTTACTGCATTGCCGCTACGACGGAACTCATATTCCAAACTAACACGATTTCAAACAGTACCATAGTTAGACTAATAAAAATATTCGAGCAATACGAAACGACTGAAAGACAAATGAATAGACGATTGTGATAGAGAATAACATTGCTTTGAATTCAAATTCATTTCAATTTGGAATTCCAAGTGAAGTCCCAGGTATATAAATTTAAAATAACTAGTATGTTATAGGTAAATATCTAATATAATTTTAACGTCAAGTTAATATTTGCGTTGTCGGAATTTTTGCAACTACCTAGTTGCAACTACCTAGCCTTCAACTTTTGCAACTACCTAGCCTTCAAAAGGCGGTACAAAAACATGTAATGTATTTCATCATGTATTCCTTGATCCCTCGCACACTAGCCCATATCACATGTATTACATTTATTAAACACCAATGCACGATGTTAAGTGACGTATAGCGGCTATATTATTTCATAAGGTAATTTGATTTTCTGTCTCGGAGGGTTTTTGATGATCTTGTATTATATATGTGAACGAATTTTTGAGCCGGTACTCGAGGGAACGGGATTATTGATACATATTCACGTATTTTGCAACTTTTAATATTAAAAAATATCTCACGTAGTTTCAGTGTAAACGTTACATAACTTCTGTATTTTACCAAATTTGTTTACCTTCCACTCGCTTGTCCCAGCGCCGATCACGAAAATCATTACTTGAGCGCTAGTGTTATTTTAGACGTATGACATACCTACTATAGATGTAATACAATCGATCATAAATGACGTATTTTTTGTAATTAGCCGAAACTGGGCGTATTACAAAAAAAATATAATACATAAACTACATCTTGTGATATACTTTTATTCGTTATGAAGTCGGGAACATGAGTCGTCAGAAAATATAGCTAGCTTTTAGTAAAATTAATATAGATAGGTATGTAAGTAGGGAGGGCCCGAGGCCCGGCGGTAGAGGTACCCGCGCCGCCCTTAACGGCGGCGCGGGCGCCTCTACCGACCCTAATGACCACATTCGTCGCCGTGGTCAGCCTGATTAACAACTCATATCACATCCGGCAGCCTCCCCGAAGAGGGACTAAACCAGTGAACCCGCTATGCGGTTGGATTTAGGGGAACACCTCGGGTGGTCCTGGGCTGTCGATATATTCACCTGACCAAAGCCGGGGTTCTGGAGGCGTAACGCGAGCTAAGGCCCGGAGGTGATGTTGACCTGATGTGACCTATAATTAGAAACGACCCGTTTTCCACCCAATCTCGGGTAGGGCCGAGTAAAGGACGCTTCGGGTCTTACATATTTCCGACTTACGGAATACCGTGTTATCACATCAGGTAGAGGCTGCGCCACGGGTCCGCGATATTTCCGAGTCACGGAATACCAGGTTATTACGATAGGTATAGGTCACGCAAGCGATTACGAGCCCGGAACCAAACGAGTGGATGGAGTAATCCGCCTAAATGTGTTAGTTAGAGAATGAGGCTGGCACGCTAGATATTTGCCTGTCCACTGCCTCGCTAATAATAGTCTCTAACGGGCAGTGGCGTAGTTGTATATATTATGGATATGTATTGTCTAAATTCCATGCACTCATCTCGGGGCGACATAACGATAAAGTTCGTTGAAACTCCTAGGGTAGCGGGTTCGCCAGTAACTTGGTCTTATCCTACGTTGTCACCGAGCCGATGGATGCAACGAGTAGATAACACCGCTATGTCGATGGACATAGAAATCAGACGAATCGATAAAATGTAGTTCTATTGTCGTGGACCAGACAGGCACTTATGCGGTGTTCTGCTGTATTTAAAATTTAATAAAGGTGGTAAAAAAATAGTATGTGATATGCGTGTTAAAAGTGGTTTTAGCGACTCACTGAAAACCAACCATAAACAAACGGGCATACGCCTCGACACAGCCCACCCACTTTTAAAACATAAGGAATCTCCAACTACAAATATTCTGAAGAGTTAATTAAAAAGGGTTGTGTTAATATTAACACTATGCAGTAGTAAGTCAAACATCCCCTCTCGTACGGCTTTCCACTTTCATTCAGATGATATTACCACAAAGGCAAAGGAGAAGATGTATGCAGAGGAATTTGCAAGATGCAAGGCTTGTGCATATCCTTTTAAAATCGCTCACAAAGGAACCGGGGCGTGTGCCGTTAAGCCGGCTGAATGAAATGATACGCGCTGCATATTGACGGGTGTCTTTTACGTATAAAGGGTAAATGCCCTTAGTTAGGTACAGCTGCTCGCGCGATGACCTAAATAAGAGAAAGGAAGTTTTGAATCCATTGAAGTGCTGGAGAACGAGGAATGTAACCTATGTCCACAATGACACTATTAGCTCAAAGGTAGTGCATAACTGCATGACACTTTTGAACTTCTTTGGCGAAAAGAAAAGCATGGTTCTGAGATAGGTTTCCGGCTATGCAAGGATCGAAGGCAACGAAAAAGTCGACGATCTTGTTAAGGCGGGAGCAAAGTGAACGTTATACGGTCCTGAACTGTGCTGTGGCGTACCAAAAAGCCTGGCATATCTAACTCACAAACCTATGTTTAGATCAATCCTTTAATCACTGGAACGACAAGCCAGGCTTGAATAATTCTAAAGCGCTGATCAAATCTTATGATCTTCGACTACCCACGAGGCTTTAGCACTACATAGGAACAATTTACCCATACTTGTGAGGACGCTCACGGGGCATTATGGCCTGAACAGACACATGTTGAACCTGAAGCTCCAGAGGAATAGAGTGTGCAGATTCTGCCAAACTGCAAATGAAACTCCCCGACACCTCGTGTGTGAATGTGGCCCACTAATGTGTAAAAGAATACGAACCTGGGTGGCTACTACCTTCAAGCTATAGAGGTAAAACAATTCAGCGCCAAGAGCACTTAGCCTGTAACTATAGTAGGTGGGGATTACAATATACCAGAAGTGGTCGCAGTGATACGAGGCTCAGTAAACCTTGAATAAAATGCACAACAAAATAAAACGTATATTACTTTTTACGTAATGTGTATTATGGAGTCCAAAGAGTGCAGGTCAAATGCAGGTAGTATAAATGCATGCCTTGTATAAATATATGTAAATTATTACTTGGTCGACTTCATAATGAGCGTGCGAGTTATTACAGGTTGACTTTCTCTTGCCCATGTTTTCTCATGTTTCTCCTGTCAACTGTTTTAAATTATCGATCGAGCATGCCACAATCGCGAGCTCTAGGTTTGGCTGCGGCCTAAATATTCACTATATAAGTGTTGAGATACGTCAAAAGCCAAAAATATATTTTTGTACATTATTTTACATTTTTTCAAATTATTCTGTATGCAAATTCCCATCCGCCTAAACCAACTTTGGAAACATTTATTCCAGTCTTTCTCCGACAGGTTAAAGATGGCTGATTTGTAGACAGCCACCGCTTCATCGGCACGTGAAAAAACTTTCCTTTAATTTTATCCTTGACAATTGGGAACAATAATAATTCACATGAAGCTATGTCGGGGCTGTAATGTGGATGGATCAGTGTTGCAATACCAGATTCTTGAATAAACACCTTTGTTCTGAGGGAAGTGTGTGAAGATGCGTTGCCGTGATGCTGCATGATCCCCCTAAGCTCGCTTTTTGGTCGTCTCTCCTGCACAGCTTTGAAATCTTTTGTCAATGGGAGTCGTGTGTACCATTCTAAGCTAAGTGAATATTGCAAGATGTCCACTCCGTGAAAAAAAACTGGCCACCTATTTTTTGCCAATGTTCTGGCAAGTCTTTGTAATTTTGTTGGCAATAGGCCATCGAAAAACATCCATATCGATGAACGCTTCTAGCTTTGCGGATCATACTGATATATTCGTATTTCGTCGAAAGTAATGATTTTAGAAACATGCCTTGATACCCCATTTCGAAACGTGTGGCATTTCTCGCCACCAATCCACACGGGCTACTTTTTACGTTTCGAAGACTGGACTTCAAAAAATATACTTTGAGGATATAATAGAAGATTTTGGACAAAAGATATCCCAAAAGAAACCATTATTGTAACCAATTCAAACCAGCAACATTTCATTTAATAACGTACCTACCTAAGTTATATTTCTTAAAACAGTTAAAAACATATATTTGATTTGTACCAATTAACTATAATAAATATAAACTATAATACAGGAAAATGTTTTTTCTCGTCATTCACTTTTTTTACTTTCCAATGAGGGCCAAGGGCCCCGGCATGCCCTAAGACGGCACTGACTCTAGAACACGTGAAAACTTCGAGGAAAGTTTTTGGACGTGTTAATTGTATGTCTTAGAGTCCATCTAAACCACAAAAAATGTGTCTGTCTCTCTGCATGTGGAACGTCGAGAAAAGTATTTTTGAACGATTTTATATCGTTACATTGTTCGCACGATTGGAAGACTTAGGCCCCACGCATGGCGGATCGAAGTTTTTTTTTAAATGGCAGTAATGTTTGCTGTAGAGAAAACATTTAGGGCATTATCAGGCGGTGCGAAAAAAATCTCCTTGAAATCCTCAGTCAGAATCCTGCTTGTTTATGGATTTCGAATCGGATTTCTCGACGTTGGTGTAAAACTACATCTAAAAACGTTAAGGCCAGTTTTGGCAAATAAATGCCAAGGCTTTGGCAAATAGATGCCAATAGCCTAGCTACGAGCCAGTACCTGTTAGCTGCACTGCGGTGTCATAACAACGTTTCTACTATATCCGACGTAGTAAATTTCTACTATGTACGTAACACGAAATGGAAAGGCCCGTTTCGTAGGCATCCGTAATGAGTGAATTTACTCAGTGCTGGCGGCGGGTAAAGTGTATTCAGCTTATGCATGCAACAGACCACAGAGCCTACGGGTGGGCATTAGCAGGAGCTAGCTGTGGCGAACGTAACGCGGGTCGTAAGTTGAGCGCGCAGAGCTCTGCAGAATGCAGTTTAGGCGAATGTAGATGACGAAAAAGCGAGGGAACATTTAAAACACATACATTGTAATATATGAATGGAGATGCCCTCTGCGGTCGTTTCAGACTGCTGTAATACCTTAACGGCCTCAATTCAAAATGAGGCCATGAAGCCATTCGATTTATCGAATATAAAATGAGGCTATTCGATTTTAATTTTTTCGTCGTTATTCGTCGACGATGTCTTTAGGTTCAAGACGTTCACCGTAGAGAAAACTGCGATTAATTTAGTATAAGAATACTTTATTTTGTGAAAAGAGTTAGGAAGTGCATTGTCATACGCCAATCGCCCTATTATTATTAATTAATATGAAATATTATTACGTACTTATTAGTATTAATAATTATGTGAATTAATGTTATTATTAATTATGTGAATTATTATTAATAATATAATGAATTACTATTATTATTATTAGGTGATGTGAATTATTATTATTAATTTGGGAATTATTATTAATATTATTTATTACGCACGATAACATCCCGCGAATATTGATACGCATCCGTCATCGTTCTATATGGCCATCGATCCCTCTTCTTATATCGGCCATTCTGGCTCAGACTTTCAGCGCAGCGCAGCGCAACTTCATTTTCTCGTTCAGCTCCAATAAAAAAATGATCTCAGTCCAGGGTCGATATAACTACGCGGTCTTCTGTCGTCTCTCTTCTGTTGCATTTCGTATGCTTCCGCGGAAATAGATTATTTGAATAGAGGTAGGTGCCATCTATCTATGCTAAAGTGTTGCACTAGTTTAAGTTAAAAAAATCAGAGTAAGTTAGGATACCAACAAAAAAGCCAGCAAATTCGTATGACGAGAAGATCCAAGAAAACAAATTTTGCAATACCTCTCAGGTAATCAGTTTTTGGCCAATAACCTACTCTTACCTTGCCCCTAAATTGTACAACAAACTACCACTGAACATTAAATATATGTATTCAAATTTCATATAGATTTAGAAATAGATTAATGGGCATGCTTTCTAAATTGTACGGCTGCTGATTGCTTATTTCTGGTAGACAAAGTAGCGATTTTGCGCTACAGCCATTTCCCAACCCCACCACCTACCACTATCGTCATTGAATAGCAGCAGAGACCGCACGCCTGTCTCATTCGCCTTCGCTAATCATTACTTAACGTGTTTCGTGTGCGATCAATTCCGTCAAGAATGGAGTCGGGGCTTCTGCCCTGCTACCAGACTTATCATCGCTGACGCCGCTCCTGAAGTGATAATCTTCATGTGATTTCTCGTAGGCAAAATTGTTATTTCTCGCCGCAGCCATCTCCCAGCCGTCTGCCCCTGTCATCATTGAATAGCGGCGGACATCGTACGCTGGCCTCGTTAGCCTTAGCTAGTCATTACGCAATGAAATGAAATTAAATGATATGAAATGAAACATCTTCATTGCACACTTTCACAGAAACAATTTGCATGTACAAATGACAACTTATTATATATGCAATATCATACGTATTTTGTGCGCGATCTATTCTGTCAAGAATGGCGTCGAGGCTTCTGCCCTGCTACCAGACTCATACTGGCTGCCGCGGCTCCAGAAGTGATATTCTTCGCGGTACCGTCACGGTGATTGCGCTTGAAATTTTTGTCGGATCCTAATTTGATGCAATCTCTTTGTGAGCACGTTGACACCAGAAAATAAAGATGTATCTCTAAAGTATTTAATTTAAGAAGTTTCATGGCCCAATTCCTTCCCTGGCTTTTTCGTCCATTCACTGCACGAGGCGTTGATTCCTGTAATATTTGTCTGTCAGGGTTTTACTTAAAGTGAGTGCCGAGTATGCAGCTCCGTTATAATTTTATATTGACTCTGGAATAAAAGGAGTTATGAGAGGAATATGTTATTTTAGTCATACTAATTTAATTTTTTAAAATGTGGTTAAATAATTAATATGTTGAAGATAACAATAATGTTCGATTTTCGAGTATCTAAATTCAACAGTTAAAAAGTTTTTGAATGATTTTTTTTTCTCGAAAGCCAAGAATAACTATA
>JAOPUG010155550.1:0-11957 GCA_027564375.1 Micropterix facetella | reverse complement strand
GTTGTCTAGGGTAGACGGTCTACCCTAGACAACGGCGGTTGCAACATCGCCGAAACTTCGGGTGCTCAAAAACTTCACGCGGTAAATAATCTTATATATTTATAACTGTGGGCGATTTCTGTATCCCCCCTGCATTGAAGCGGAAATCCATAATATACAACTGGTCTCTTGAGAAGTTTTTCCTAAATGCATTCCAACTTACTCTCCCCGAACCGAGTAACCTAACCCGATGGGAGAAATCTACAAATAAACTATGCCCGTCGTGCAAGGAGTTCGGAGGCACTGTCAAACACCTGTTATGTGGATGCAAAATACTGCTCGTGAGAGGTCAATATTCCTACCGTCATGATAAAGTCTTCCCGAGGCAATTAGCCTATTTATTACACGGACCAGAAAAAGACAAACCGGTAACGGCTTCGAGAAGGTCAACTTTGTGAAACCTGGAGCCTTCCTCAATTCTGGGAGCAGCAAAGGACTGGCAATTGTTGATGGATACACATGAGAAGCATTACCAAATGCTTTCAGAGATCTGTACCACAGCATACAGACCAGACATACTCATATTCTCCAAGACAACAAAGCTTGTTGAACTTACAATTCCATGAGAGAGTAACATCCCAAAGGACCATAACTTCAAAATAAACAAGTACTGCAACTTAGTAGATCGGATAGTGAGAAACGGATTCAAAACTGATCTCTTCGCCGTGGAAGTCAGAGCAAGAGGTCTACCAGCGAAGTCACTCTACAGTCTCTTTAAGAATCTAGGCCTTTCAAGATCGACGCTGAGCTCATAAATGGAGAGCTTCGAAAGCGTCACATCCTTCGAAAGGCCGACGTATTTTCGGTTTCTGTATGAGGACAAATTCCATAATTTAAGAACGTAATCTGAACTCATGTCATCAGAATAAACAATATATCCCATATCCATTTACAATAATTATTATCAAAGGCGAGAGCTTTGCCGCCGATGACCCTTGACTGACAGCAACCTACCAAGCAAACTGACAGCTACGCGCGTGCTGAAATAGCTGATAGGGAGCCGCCATATTACGCAAGTACTTTTGCTACTCGATATCGATTAGTAAATTTTAGTTTACTAGAACGATTTTTACTATTATAACGAATCAAATTCCCATATAAATTAATGTAAGTAAATACAGACAGAGCTACCCTGAAATTCACCGACCAGTCTGACCTATTATAATACTATTGATACACTTCTGAGGGGTGAGCGGTTGACTCCGGACTAACGACTGGCTGTGGTAGTTTAGGACAGCTATCATACCACGTGTGAGCGTTCGTCTCGCCACCCATTCACTCCCCCCTTCGAAGCCATAGAATTTGCGATGTGAAAATCATGGTTTTAGATATTTTGTCTAGGAGTTAATTATGTTCCTAGATACCAAGATCCTTAATGAGATGAAAAGCTTCATGATGGAAAAAAACTCTATTTTCTTTATTTGTAACGTTTATTCAAAGAAATTACTTATAAATTGTTGAGAAGCATAAATTATCTTCATCTTTTCTTCTATCGCGGAACGAACCAACTTGGAATTCGATTTCAATTTGCAGAAAACAAAAAAAAATAAAAAAATTAAATAGTTTAATGTTTATGAATTTATGACACATAAATAATTCTTTTTTTACTAGAAAGCTGTCTAGAGACATTTGTTTTTGCCGACGCTTCAAAATTTAGTGAAAATGTGACACAGCTATTACCATTGAATGAATTTGTGGCGCGTATACCCAACCACCTTATTAGCATGACCTTTTCAATGTACGATGCAACAGTTTCCCATGCTTTAAGCTTTTCTCTTATTGTGCCAGAAGATTGTTGTTTTGCTACCTCCTCCCCCTCAGCTGACAAACGCTCCTCCACAACTTCTTGCTGTGAAACACGACGCAGCTCCATAAGCTCTTCAGTGGTCAGCTCTTGGCTGTACTCTTCCACAAACTCATCGTTATCATTGTTATGCATCCACCTCCAGTCTCATGATATTGGCTAAAGACACAATCTCATTGACTACAGACTCCAAAGGCACTGTCTGAGAGTCACATTCGACAATGATACCCGGCTAAGGCTTTTTCCAAACAGAAGTGAGGGTCGTCTTGGTAATCCTTTCCCACGCATTATCAATCATCTCGACGCAAGCAACGATGTGGAAATGACCTTACCGAAACTCTCTGAGGGTGAGATTAGTCCCTTCAATCACCCAAACAACGCTAGAAGAGTGTTTTAGTGGAGAGTTTCTTAAAGTTGGAAATAACCTGCAGGTCCATAGGCTGGAGTAACGGGGCGGTGTCGGGAGGCAGTAAGTGGATCCGGATGAAATTAAATTCTTTAAAATCATCTCGAAGGCCCGGAGGATGGGCACGTGCATTGCCAGTAATGAGCAATACACGGAATAGCAGATTCATCTCGAGCAAAAGATATCAGTGAAAAATGGATGCCGAGATATCATGACACATGTAAACGATCCAATATGAAAGAAACCCAGAAACCAAGCAGATCACAAGCGTTATTTTCGTACGTCGAGGGTGTGACGAATCGAATAAGTAAGATGCTGATTAAATTAAATATAAAAACCATCTTCCAACCAACCCAATGTATAGCTCAGTCTCTGAGACTAGCAAAAGATGTAATACCACTGCAAAGTTGGCAGTCATGCCGTGAATACTTCCAAAAACTAGACCGTATATACAGTTTTTGCTCAAGAAGCGATTTGCGAATTTAATTTGACATCTTTTCATCCGGTAGTCCAAGCTTAACCATGTCCCACACGAGTCGCTCGTCGCTCCTCGTTTCCCATTTCTGACAGGATTAAAGTTTCCTTTAGCCCGTTCTGGCTACTCCACCGCTGTTCCCTTACAAAAAAGAAGGCCACCAACTCCTCTGGCATGGGATCGTTTCACCTCAACATTGAATTGTGAAGACCTATGCTGTTACGGTTATCGATGCCTTCGTTGGGTGTTTAGGCATCGGAATCTGGTTTTTATTATAACAAAATAATTCTCGATGCCCGCTCTTGTTCTCATATGTGCGATGTTAAAACATGCTTCTGGGGTGTTGTCTTCAACCTCCGCATGCGGAGTTATTAGCCAGGGCAACGGAGGGTAACCCGAGTCTCCCTGAAATACAAAAAATATTTACACAAATATACCAAGATGTCAAAGATTAAGTAATGAAAACAGTGTAGGCAAGTACCTCAGCCTGTTCGCTTAAAATCTCCTCTTCTGTCTGCGGAAACACTATCATCGTGTCTAACAATACATGAAAATTAACGTAAACGGTCGGCTTAAGCCCGAATGCATCCCATTTCCGACTGTTGCTCGGTTCTGATTCCATCCACTCGCCAAACTTCCACCGTATGGGTGATGGCATTTTTGAGATCATGATATTTATTTAATTTGTACTCGAGCTCTTTTGGGATATTTGATTTCCAAAGAACAGTTAATTCTACAATAAGGGTCATTTTGCGAGATAGGGAGTAAAGAGTAATATCTGGACGGATGGCTGTGCATCCGAGACTTTCAGGGAAATGATATTGTTTAGAGACCGAACCGACCTCCAGAATCCAATCTGAAGCCTTCTCTATTATTAAAAGAGGTTTTGTAGTGGAATGTTTTTTGCCTTTAGAGCTATCCCGCACAAACTGTATTGGTGGTTTGGAGAGTATCATTAGACCCTAGTTGGCACAAGCCACTGAAAGTAATTAGCTCGCGAATAACAGCAAGGACTTGCCATTGTAATAATATTGATAATACGGAGCATCTTAGAAGTCTAATCTGCAGGTTCAGGTTCTTTCTGATCTTAAAGAATGTACTTCTGAATTTTTCATTCTTACCTCCTTTCTCATATCCCAGTTGTGATTAGAATTGCAGCCAAGGTAAATAAAATTATCAGTCTTCTACAGTCGTATTTCGTAAGCTGTAACTGTAGGTATGTTTTCGGGCACTTTACTATCGAGTACTTGGTCTTTGTGGTGTTTAACCCAAGATCGTAACAAGCTAAAGAAATGATTAATTCAACATTAAGTGATAACTCTATATTCAGACAACTTGTAAAAATGGTGTTTTACAAAATGAGGTTTCACTAAAACCAGTGCCATTCTGGCAGATATTGCTGTTGTTTATTGCGTACTACCTTGAGTTATTATTACCCAAACTCGGCTCATCGATTACAACTTGTTTAGATAAAGGCAAGAGAATTAGCTGGACAGTTTTTTATTTTTAAGATGAGGACATCCGCAAAATGTCAATGGTGATTATTTCATTATTCATTTCATGTTGTTTTAATATATTTTATAATAAAAGCGAATTTCATGAGAAAAAAAGCACCATTACATTTTGCACACCTAATCTAACCCTATGATGTATCAGCACCGTGCTATTCGCTCAACGTGTGAAACATAGCCTACGTAGATATTCACTATGAGCAAAATGGTATGTAACTCAAATTCGTTATTGTTCCGCCGGGATCTTAACCAAAGCGAGAAAGAGTATTGGTCAGATCTTCCTCCAGGTCGAGTAAACCAGGATGCATCTGCAGAAGCACATGTGGGACTTGATTGAATTTGCGGCCACCTCGTCCCCAAAGGAGGCGGCAGACCAAATTTCGTTAAGATCGGACCGTGAGAAATCTTCGGATGGACAGACAAACAAACAAACGCACAGTATGCACCAGACTATATGGCCCGACCTATATAATATTCTACACCCCCGCCATACAAAAGAAACAGATAGAAGTCTGTTTCAAGCTGGCAAACTCCCGGAGATTGCATCTCTCTTAGCCGTATGAAAATTAATTGGATTCGATTTAAAGGTATTATATTAAATGATCAGAACGATCCCAAACCACGAATATTTAGAACAGAAAGTCCATTTTTGTCGATGATAGCGATGCGATGATAGCTCATGTATTCTTACCTATATTCAGTGAAATATGCTTCTAAAGACTGATGATTTCCAATATGGGAACCGACCGCCTCGACCAATCAAGTAAATTTATTAAGTAGCAATCCATTCACCGAATGCAGACTCCCTTCAACGCGGCTGATTCTGTGCCATCATACGGATTCCAGTACATAGCTGATAGCGAATAGCTATAACGGCATACGATACATCATAGCGCAGAATAAAATTCAATCAACGTTTGCACTTACTTTAACAGATTCCGTTACAATTGTTGTCTGGGCAACATCATCAACCTGCGGCAGTATAACTTGTGCCACTCTTTGTAAATCCTCTCTCTGTAAATCTGGTAAATTCAAAGAGGGTAAAGATTTTTTTTTTAAAATCTTGCGACTGGCAGTCGGCAGAATGTCCTGTGTCCTAAAATGTGTTTCGCATACGTAGTAGTTGCTTGGACGTTTAGACACTAAATCCTCACGTAACATCAACACCAACCATACATCTCGTCTGAAATTTTCAAGTATTACATTAGGTGCGTAAAAATAAAATGATAATATTGAATAACAAGTACAGGATTCTCAAACCGGCTCAACTATTTTGAATAAAAATAACTAATAGGAAAAGTAGCAATATACCTCGGCAGCTTTAGCCCGTCCCGTGATTGGTAACCTCTGTCTTAAGCAAAATGGTTTAAAACCTATTCAATAAAGTTTCTATCGTCACAACGATTCCAAAAATACTATGCTCTACATGTTGCTCTACCTATTGGTCAGATCCTCCTTCAGGCTAAGTAAACTAGGATATACCTGCAGCAGGACCTGCGGGACTCGGATCGAATTTGCTGCCACCTGGTGGTGCTTAGGGTCACCCAGGGAGGCTGCATTCCAAATTTGGTGAAGATCGGTCCACGGGAAGTCTTCGGACATATGGATAAACAAACAATTGCACAAATGCACAACTTTGATTGTCAACTGCTCCGAGCGAACCTGGCCACCCCGGAGCGCTTCAGTGAACTTTATCGTTATATCACCTCGAGGCGAAACACAGAGACTCGATGGATATAGACAGATCTACGTATCAAGCTTCACTTCAGCTCGTAAGAGATCAACTCCTACTGTGAGGTACTGGGAATTTTCAAGCCCAGTGTGGCTATCGACTCGCGTCCTTACTTCCAGATGCGATCCGATTTCTCCGATCTCCAGTCTGGTTGCAGGTTCGAGGTCGCTTGCGCGTTCCTCTACCTCAAGTAAGCGGCTGTCTATACTGGAATCATCGCGGATCCAAGGCATCCTTTGCCCGGAGATCGGGTGGCCATCGAATAGGTTCTAAGGATAGGTAACTTGACATACCTACCTACCCCCGCTTCCTTAGGTAGCATAGCGCTTCCAAACTCCTCCGGCTTCCAAACCCCATTAGACCCCAAACGCAGAGCATGCATCAGACTATATGGCCCGTCCTACGTAATACTACGGACGGGCTAAAAAGTAAATAAATAAAAGATGTAAGCGATGCACCCATTTTCGACTATAGTCATTTGCAGTTACCTATTTTTTTCTAGAACTTAGTTTTTGAGATCCAGATATCCGAATGGATGGACAGACTCGGTACATATAACACTTTTTTGTTTTAATACGAAGTTTAAAGATAGACTGTCGGCAGCTATTCCTGAAAAAGTGGCTTCTTTGTGAAAAACCGTTGGTGTCGGCGGTTCACAGCGCTGTTTCCACACCATTCTACAATTTAAAACGCTTTTTTGTGCATCGAGAAGTTGCAAGTATACAAAAGCAGAATTTAATATTATTACTATTTTTCTGCAACGATTCAGTGGTATTTCTTTAGTGCATTAATGACACTGCAGTGTTAATTCAATTTCACGTTCAAATGATATAGATATGATTAAAAAATGGAGCCCTAGCCCTATTACGCTCTCTCCTAGAGTGTTGTCTCGATTCCTCGTGGCAAAAACGCCATTGCTTTTTGCCTGCAATATGTATTGAACACCAGTTCTATATATTTATGTCAGAGACTATTTGTCATTATAATTTAATGTTAATACAAATATGATTAGGTTTTACTTTTTGAAAATTACATTGTTCAAACGACGGCCATTATCTTAGGGGCACTTTTGAAATTATCCATCTTCCTTTTTAAATCTGCTAGGTTTCGTGGATTATCTTTGTAGACAATGCTCTTAAGATAACCCAAACGAACAGCACACGAACCCCACAAGAAGAAAAAGGCGACCCAACATTTTACCGGCAATATCGTTCAAATATATATATGTTCCACTGTGTCAAATCCAACTATTTGACATATTCAAAAGACACCATTTTGAAATTCTACAATTTTCATCCGAATTCGTGCAAATTTAAAATGTGCTTGTATTTTATAAAGAGAATCAACATATTATTCAATCCAGTTCTATCCCTCCCTCCTGAAGGGTCACTTCGCTCAAAATCAAAACCTTTCTCGGCTTTCCCTTTCAGTGGAAGCTGGGAAAGTAAAAAAAATACACTTTTAACGATAAACATGAATGAGTGATTAAAATATGAAGCATGCAGAATGAGCATGAGAAAGGGTCGACCTCGCGATTATCGCTTTTTTTGCATCCCACGCCCTCTTGAAATAGTTAGACCGTTTTGAGACACCTGTACATATTTAAGTATCAACCTTATCATTAAAATATATATTTTTTAGTAGAACACAGTTTATGGATAACCCCTGTCAACCCCTCTTTATTGTAAAAATGAAACATATCGAAAACCAAAAATTGATTGCTCCTCCTTATCATCTATCAATATGATTCAATTTTGACCTAAATAAAACAATGTAGATTTTAGTATCCACTTAGGCCATACTGAACGTTTCTGGATTCTGATCATTGACAACTTTCTCGTTGACTTCAACCAGTGAAAATTGCAAAATCATATTTAAATCCATCGTTAGGTAAACACGCAATTTTTAATATGGTGCCAGGAAGGTATTGAACCCAGCTTGCTATGGCTTCACCGAATATATCCGGGCCCATTGGCAGTATAGGAGGGCGTCAGACGAGGACGGCATTAGTGAGTGGCCGTTCTACATTGAGGAGTGTCAACTGCTACGGGCGAACCCGTCCAACCCGGAGCGTTTTAACGATATAGATCGTTCTATCACCCCGAGGTGAAACGCAGAGACTTTGGATGAAGACAAATCCCCGTATCCGCTACATCCCAGTTAGGGATACCGCTTTAGAAGTAGAGGACCACGCAAGCAACATCAGACCTGAGACCAGACGGGGGGATCGGAGGAATCTGATTCAAATTTGGGAGTAAGGGCGCGGGGATCTCCACTGGGTTTAAAAATTCCCAGTGCCTTGCGGTAAGGCGTTGGCTTCTTACGGGCTTTGGTGGAGCTTGGTAAGTAGATCCATATGTCATCGTCGATCGGCATATCGACTAAAGTCTCTGCGTTTCACCTCGGGGTGATAGAACGAACATATCGTTAAAACGCTCCGGAGTAGACGGGTACGCCCGTAGCAGGTGACACTCCCAGTTGTCTTAAGAAGCGTACACTTAACTCCTTTAGAATCAGTCAGTGCCGGTTGCCCGCACCGTGCGCCAGCTGTCCAACTCATGCCCGAGTTCCCGTCCCCAGGTCCGCCGTACAGCGGGTTCACCGGGTTGGTCCCTCTTCGGGGAGGCTCCTGAAAAGAAGTTGCTCCGCGAGCTGGGCTTACCAGAACACAGCAGCCATTATAGCCCAGACTCTACGTAGCCATTATGAGCCAAAGTTCTACAGTTCTCCAGCACGCGTGATGCTTCAGCTCGCTTCGAGCCCTCATCAGCTAGTCTTCGATGACTAGGACATGAAGAACCACCAGTCCCGCCCTCGACCTACCTCTCTCTACCGATTCATATTCTGTAGGATCCAGTGACGCTTTCAAAGCTCTCCATATATGAGGTCAGCGCCAATCAGTACTTGTTTACTTTGAAGTTGTGGTCCTTCGGAATGTTACTCTCCTATGGATCGGCAAGTTCAACAAGTATTACATGCTTTGTTGTCTTGGAGAATATGAGTATGTCCGGTCTGTATGCTGTGGTATAGATTTCCGAAGGTATTTGGTAATGCTTCTCATGTGTCCGACAATTGCCAGTCCTTTGCTGCTCTCAGAATTGAGGTAGGTAATGCCTATACGCATTAGCGGCATGCCACCGAGGCAGGCAATCGCGCGGCTAGCCGCTTTCTGATTTTATTATGCAAACGCTCAATATTGTACGCACTAAACCGCGACAAAGTCCCAATCGCGGTGGTTGAACGGGAGGCGGCCCGCTTGGCAGCTGACCGCCCCATCTCAACTACGCGGTTCAGTTAAGTGTAAGCATGAGCTTTGATACAGAGAAATTTATTATTGAAATTCAACAACGAGAAGGATGAATCTAATGTTTTTCTTTCTCCTCGTTTTCGAAAGTAAAATAGATTATACCAGCTACCTCGACGGCATCCATTTTGTGGACCCCAGCGTCCAACCGCTTCATGTGGTTCAACAGCGGCACGCCGTTATGGCGGTGAGCCACTATTCCAACCGCGTCTGGCGGCAGGCTGCCTCAGCGAACCGCCTGGGTGGCGTGCCTCTAGCGCATATAGGCACCTAGTCCTATGTTTGGGCAGCTTTTTGGCTCCAGGTTTTACAAGTAAAAAACCAATGACAAACGTAAAAAATAAAATGTATTCTAAAGCCATAGTTCCATTTACAAAAATAAGAATTACTTTTTTAATATCTTTAACGCAAGCGGCCACTTCCAGAAACTTTCAGTATGGCCCTCGTACAAGTAAGATTTTTTAAGGTTAGGTTACCTAAGAATATTTTTTAGTCTACAGTTTTTGTGTCTTCTGTAATTTTTTTTAACAAGTAATAATTTCCATTCTGCGGTTAGCGATTCAACCGAATCATACTTTTGAAAAATCACAATACCTTTAATTAGGTTACTATATCCAATTTATTTTATTATCATTTCGTTGATTATTTTTAGCCTAGTGTTGATATGAGATATATCCATTTTAAAACAAGCTTGATATTCATTATAGTTTTAACAGAAGTGCATTACTAAATAAATGAAATTGTATTACTTACCTTTCAGCGTCGGTAGGTAATTTGAAATACGTCAGTGCGGGGTGCGAAACTGAAGAATTCAGACATCCGTAAACGCAGCAGTATTTTCTCGTCAATGACGACATCGCGATCACGGTTTGTTATCGTCGCACTACTATATACACTGTATAATAGACTGGGAGGCCTTTGCGCTTGTGGTTCACATTTGCCTAATGGCCTCGTAGTCTATAATGCTACACAGCAAACATTGTGACACCATTTCACGTAAAATCCACAACGAATAAGATGTTATGTTCATTTGTGATATCTGCAGCTATTTAAATGGAAGATTACGTAATGATGCCTGGCAAAATCCTAGCTCAAGTAGTGTGCGAATTGATGTGAATACGAATAATAAAATTTCAAGAATGTATTTATTGACTATTGAAACTTTTACATGACTTAAAATAAAATTAATGATTATTTTAATAAGGTTACTATTATCAATTAGGTTCAATGTGACCTGTTTGTAGTATTGGGTGTGGAATTCATGAGATTATTGCACATTTCAATGATTTATGGGTATGGTCATAGCGACGAGGGACTGCAAAAATCTTCGTATCACAAACATAGAAGGTCAGAATATAGTAAATTGCAGGGCGGAGATCGGAAATGTAGTGAATAAAATAGGGCCCAAAACTGAGCCCTGCGGTACTCCACTTAAAGTAAGTCTCTCAGTGGAAAGGCAGTCACCGATGTGAACTTGGATTATTCGATCTCCGAGAAATGCATGGAAGCCGAGATGAGTGTAAAAAAGACACATTCTACGACGATCTCTATTCATCCCTTTCTCAAACATGGATCTACGTAGTGAAGCGCTCGTCGTATGGGAGTGATGGAGAAATAACTGCCGCCTGCATAACGGCTTATCTATCGCATTGTCTTGGTCCGAATACAACATCATAATTATTAAAATGTGGTTTGCATTTGGTATTTTCTTCGCGCAACGAGCTCACACATATTCTTACGTATTATTTGAAATTATATTAGTTTTTCAATCTGTTTGAAGTGTGTAGTTTGTAGTTTAATTTGTGGTAAATACTTGTGTTGTAGTTTCATTTGTGGTAAATACTCGATTCTGAACATAGGTTATTTTATCTTTCGTGTGCCAGTTGGCCGCGCACTAGTGATTTGTTTTGGTGCAGTGAAAAGTTTCGCAATCCCTGCCGCTCGCTTTTTGTGAATCATTTGAATTTATATAAATAATAAACGCATCGATATCACGCTTTGTAACTTATGGTGTTACCAAATAATGTATTCTTTTTTTAGCAAGACGTGACATTAAACGACAATTTCACTTGAAAATCAAAGAACAGTTACTGCAGATTGGTAAGTTAATATTTGCTCATTCAGTGTTTTAGAAAAAGTTCGAGAGAAGCATCCTCGCAGCAGAGTAGTCCTCCATACGAGCATGCATCCGCCTACTCCGCTAAGATTACAACGGCGTTATTTAAAGACCTCAAACGTGGAACTAATGACACATCTCCTATGGAGTCCGGACCTTCCACCCTGTGATTTTTTTTTTTGTTTCCTAAAATTTAGGATAAACTTCGAGGCATAATGTTCACGACCCCAGAAGTTCCTAGAAATCATTGAGGAGACCTCTAAAGAACACTGGCCCAACTGCTTTTCCCCAACTGTTTCAATGAATGAAAAAGTGTATAAATTGTCAGGGAAAGTACTTTGAAAAACAGTAAATACAATATAAACATTAAAAGTGTTTTACTTTATCAGAATCCAGAAACTTTCAGTATGGCCTAAGTTATAGGTTGTTTTTTTTAGAGGTTTGGTTTTTATATTGACAACATTTTTTCCAGCGACAGCCAATTTGACAGTTTACAGCTGACTAATGCTCAGTTTGGTTTGCCATTTTAACATGACTAGACTTATGCCAGAACATGCCATACAGCGTGCG
>JAOPUG010155489.1:0-11977 GCA_027564375.1 Micropterix facetella | reverse complement strand
TTTAAGTAATCATCTAATATATAAAAATCAATGTTTGTTTATTCATATTTTATGTGCTGCCATACCGTTCATCCGATTGCGCAGGGGCTTTTTGCTAAATGTTCAGGATTTTCCAGGAAGATTATAGGAGGGTGTGTGCCCGCGGCTCCGCCCACGTTAAAAATATAAATATACGCTCGATTCAACTAAATTTAAAATTGCTCCAAGAAAAGTGATGTCTGCTCGCGTTATCGTTGCCAGATGCACAAATATGACAGATTTTCAAGTAAATCCATTTCGTTTATAAGCAAGAAATATCATCTTGGCAATGCTGATTTTGACAGTTATTATTCATATTTTTCTTCCATTTTGTGGGATTTGGGATTCCATTGTCATAGTTACCGACTGTAAATAAAAATAAAAAGCTGATTGAAATAATAGAAATAAGCGTATAATCTGTATAATGTAATTTTCTCACTAGAAAATAGAAGATGTGCAGTGGCAGGTGTGAGAAATTTTAATATTATTTCTTCGCTTTATGCACTGCCATACCGTACTTCCGATTGCAATGGGGCTTTTTCCTACTGGTTTTAGGCTACTGACCCCCAGCCTAAAGACATATTAATGTCTTTTTTTTTTGGTTCAATGAATAGGTATACAATGCTAATGCTTTGTGCGCATTTGTTGAAGCAAACAAACTGTTTTTGCTTGCGGAACAAGAATTGGCCTACGACACAATTAAAAAAGCCGTGTTAAATGGCATAGGTGGTCTGTTCTTCCTTGATGCACCTGGAGGCACTGGAAAAACGTTCCTCATCAGTTTGTTATTGGTTCACATTCGATCTAAAAATGGAATTGCTTTGGCTCTCGCTTCATCAGGTATTGCAGCTACATTATTAGATGGTGGACGAAAGCTCATTCGGCACTCAAATTGCCACTGGATATGCATTTCTGTGATGGATCTGGCTTGGCTAAAGTTCTGCAAATTTGCAAGCTCATTGTCTGGGACAAATGCACCATGGTTCATAAAAAATCGCTTGAAGCGCTTGATCGAACTACATATTATAGATTTACGATCAAATGCACAGCCGTTCGGTGGCGCTCTCATTTTATTATCTGGCGACTTTCGACAAACTCTTCCAGTGATACCTAAATCAACACCAGCTGATGAGCGCAATGCTTGCATTAAATCATCACATCTTTGGAGACAAGTACAAAAATAAATAAATCGGCTTACGCCTTGCGTCGCTCCAGAGCGGTGGAAGCGAGAGCCGCCAATCGGCAATGTAACTACAGTTTGGAGGTCCCCCTTGCGATGTTCTAATAGGAGTTACGTGTATTAAGTGGGGGGGGGGGCATATACTTTTCTGTTTTGAAAATGAAGTGTTTGTTGAGGTTTGGCTGGGCTCGACAAGGTGTCTCTAATACAATCTGTCTGTTGGAGAAACACTGAGTGAGAAAGTCTGTCCGCAGAGGAGGAGGTGGGCGCGGGGGGGGCGGTGGGGACGGCGGCGGGCGCGCACCACGCCGCCACAGCTGCCGCGCTGTTCCCCTCGCTGCTTTGTGGTGCCGTGGCCGACATCGTGGCATTGCTGGACGACGCGGCAGTGGCGCGCGACGGCAGCGCCGTGTACGAGGTGGCCTACCAGGTGGGTGGCTCCCGCTCTGCGTCCCGCCTCCCTCTCGCGCGACGGCCTCTGCGATGACTCGTGGGGCGGCGCAGCGCTCGCCGCCCATTCCGCCACCCAGACCGCTCGCCCAGCGGTCGCGGGGAATGGAATCAAAATTGCAAATCCAACTCCAGTCTTACAATCATGCGAAAAATGTAACAAAATTAAATTATTCAAACAAACTTTTCTCAATGTTTCGCCCGTCCTAAAGTGCATCTAAAAAAAAAATTTGATGTCTGTCCATCCGAATGCTTACTATGCATGATAACTCGAGGTTACTACTTCAATTTTTGAAATTTCTCTCACCAATCGATATTTATGGCCGATGTGCAGAACCCGGTCAATTTTAGGGTCTGTACAACCTACAATTGGAGTACTTGCCGTACAAATTGTCCCCGTAAAATCAATTTTTTGCTTTTTTTCAACTAAAAACGGAATAAACGATGGACATAGCGAAAAATAAAGGTCTTGGCGCTTATCAGACGCGTAAAATGAGGTATGGGTCAGCTGGAGTCATTGATTTTGTTTTATTGTTATTAATTATTTTATTTAATGATACCATCGATACTGATCGAACACCGTCAGTACCCTCTATAGGCCGATGCACAAACCGCTTGGCAACGCCGTGTCGGAGTGGCCACGGTCCCATATTAGTATTCAACTCGGCCACTAGAAGAGTTGTTGGCCATGATGAGACACATAAAATGAAGTAAATTTCACATGGGATCGAAACCTGTAGAGGCAATATATGGCAATGCAAACTATAACAAATTAATTAAGCAGAAGCAATTTATACAGATGCCAACCGAAGCGACATGCCCCAATGCATCACCGTTCACACCCACGCCGCGCAACACCGTAGCAAATCAAATCAGTATACCAGGTTAGATAAGTTCAACCGATCAGTCAGTCCGGCATTCAGACGGACACGATTCATTAATTAGTCATTGTTACTCAATCATTATCTTGCAATATATAGACGCTCGGAACTAAACAAGACTTACCTTCAATCACCGCGCGGCCGCCCTCGCCACCAAACCACATGGAGTCAGATAATTCGCAGGACAGAGTTATTGAGGTCTGTCCTGTATCTCATCAATTGAAACTAGAACAAAAACATATATGCCTAAAAAAACCCTGAGTTTTCCCCCTTACCAAGTTTGAAAAGTGCAATACGTTATAAAAATATTTCATAAAAGTAAAATATTTTTATATAGTATAATATTGTTTGAAAGTAGAATATTTTCTGAAAGTGTCATATTTTCTGAAAGCACAGTATTTCTTGAAAGTACAATGTTTTCTAAAAGTACATTGTTTTTTTAAATAAGATGTTTTGAAAAAGTACGATATTTTCTGCAGCTCTGCCCGAACTTGCTCTATCTCATCCTACTCATTCTGCACCTCCATCCGGACTGGCCCGGTGATATAGTGGTTAAGTCGTCTGATCTTACATTGTAAGGTTCCGGCATTATAATCAATGGTTCTGGGTTCGATTCTCGGCCGGGTTAACATTTTCCAATGGGATAAAACTAACCGATTTGCATTTTAATTCTGTAAATCAAATGCAATAATAAGACACACACGTTACACATACATTTAAACGCTTCATAGTAATTTTAATGGTTGTAAGAAATTGTCTTATGATAATAAACTCACCCATTGTGAATTTTTACAATAAAGAGTAGAAACAAACTCGCCGGACACACACAACGTAGAAGTCTATTTGTATGGCAGTTATCTCCTTCTATCATAGGTACGGAACTCTAAATCTAATCATCTTCACGTTAACGAATAAAACCTATTGACGAAAGAATTTTTGAAATGGGACAATGCTTACTCGAGTTATCGTGTCAGCAGACACACACATGATGAAATTTTGTCCGCCATCTAGGATTATAGACTTTATGAAGCTTTACTTTGTTCTCCCAGAAAATACGTTCTTTCTTTGCGCACTTTTCAGATTAGGTACTGTGACAGGTTACTACTGGAATCAGGTTTGTAATTCCTATTTTATAAAGTACATTAGGCTGCTCGAGAGAGTGAAGAGACGCTTCACAAAGCTACTATAGATACTAAGCCAATCAAGGCACGAAGAATGGTTATGAATACTAGACAGTATTAGAAGTACTCAGATCTATAAGATATTTTCGGGATGCTACGGGTGTGCTGATATTGTAAATGTATATATTCAATAAGAACTTGCATCTCCGGGGGTACAACTCGAAGCTGTCACAGAAAAGCTTCCCAATGAATCCACAGAAACATTTTTTGTCTGAGTTTTAGACGGTTAGAAACTTCTAAACGGTGCTGTGTGTGCTGAAAACATTAATTTATTTCAAACACTGATCAGTCTCATCAAGTGTGAAATAACTGACCCAAATAAAACATTCAATCGCATACAGTCACATCAGCTTATACTGCTTGTCCGTTTATTATTAATAATAATAAGTCATAGAAGCCGACCGTTTCGCAGAAGACTTACGATTTAGACGACGATTCAGCTAGACTCCAGAAATTCTGCAGGACGACATAGGTTGGTCTTCAGATCCGAGAAAGCTATCTAGCGCTTCGCAAAGTTGATATAGGTTACGATACCTGTAAAATGCCTGCGGCCTCACCGGCGACGAGAAGACTTTCCTGTATCGACTTTTGACAAATGTCCATAATGCTCTTACTGCCTCTCCCTTAGAAATCCTGCATGGCTTTACACCGCAATAATAAGACCTATTTTAACATATGATGTATAAGTGTTATGGCCAAGAAGCATTTTCACACGGCTACCAAGAAACTGTCAACGGTGCAGAGACTGGCATGCGTGAGAGTGACATGCTATGAGAACGGCACCGACAGAGGCTCTTGAGATTATCGCAGACTAGATCTATTTTTAAAAAAACATGCTGACAAATCGGTAATAATAATGCAATATTATTTATCATAATTAATATTAGTTTTTATATTATTTTTCGGTTAATGTAGCGATTATTTTATTTCGTTAATTCACACCATTATTGGTGGAATTATTATTTTTCAACATATTATATATGACTATACACATTATGACTATATCTTCCTCCATGACTTTTAATCTTCATGGAATGACTATTTCAATTATAGTAAGTATGCTCTATTCTTTATTTTTTTTATTCTATCATTTTATTTTTTGATATGCACAAACATCCATATGTAAATTCACTAGGACCACAATATAAGTAAGCTTATCTCGGTATGGGCAAAGCTCAGTTAGCGATACATTAAAACATTGTAAATAGTCATAATTAATAAAGTTTTAAAGTTATTTATTTTTAAAGTAAAGGAATAGATATGCCTAAATAATTACTAAGGCCGAACAACTAGACGCAGAAAAATCTTAGAATATGCTAGGAGCGACCTACCGCTACTGCAAATGACAGACAAAATGGTATCCGAGTACATATTCAAGAGAACGAACGACATTCATCCAGAGGGTAAAGTAGCCAGCCATTTTCCTAGCTGGGTGCCTTAATGAATACTACTGTGGAAAAGGTAGCCATATACACAGATGGCTCCAATATGAACAAAGTGCCTAAAAATGACAAAACCACTATGATTTCATGCCATAGCTTTCCAATCGGAAAAAAATGTAATAATGGAAGCAGGTGAGATTGATAAAAATCTGATACAAGGTAAGCAAATCGACTGATACTCTGATAGCTGATCATAGCTGCAGGCACCAAAAAATCAAAAGCTATCCTCGAAACCGACCTAGGAATTTCACATATGAATAGAGTTAGTCCGATATGTGTCATAGGACATAGTGGAATTCAGGAAAATGAGGAAGCAGACAAACTGGCGACAAAGGGCTTGGAGGGAACCGCAATAGAATCTGAACCTATACTGCCGGCGCTGGCAGAGGGGTTCATGAGAACGGCTATGCGCGAAAGGATAGGAGGATGGATGAAGGACAGATGTAGAACAGCAAAATAGAGGCAAGCAAAGAGATCTATTGCAAGACGCAACCTATGACTGATGAGTTATTGCTTGGGCCTCTCTAGGACAAACCTGCGGATAGTAGTGGACATGCTCGCTGGGCATTGTAGGCTCAACAGATACTGGGCATTGCGGATGAGGAAACTTGTCGGGGCTTCAGAATAGAGGAGGGGACAGCGGAGCATGCGGTCTGTGCATGTAACAACATTATTCACAAGAAGAGAGAGAGAATCACAGGAAATTACTTGGCAGATATGGCATAATTATATAAAACCCGAACTTCGTGGATTCTGCAAATAACATCGTCATCATCTCCTTTGTGGGATGGCTGCAGGACATGTAGGCAAGAAAGTACACACGGTGTTATGTACAAAGGCTCCAAATGGAGAGCCAATATCAGACTACTGGTAACTAACCCTAAACTGAATCATCGTTATAAGGCTCTATTTACATTTAAATATTGATTGCATTCTTAATCATAAATAAACTCTCCAATAAATAAAACAAAATATCCAAAAAAATTATAATATGATATTTCCATGCTGAACTCTTCATTATTTCAGGTAATCTGGTGCTGCCTCGTCGAAGATTCTGCTCTTTTCCTTCGGCACGTGCTAGAGAGACTCACGAGGGAAAAGCAAGATGTTATGTTCAAGCTGCTGAGACATCTCATACGTTTCGTTCCTCGCTTGCCCCAGCAAGCGGCCTTCGCCCTGTACAACTACATTATCGGTTATGTTATGTTCTACGTAAGAACTCCGCATCCCAATGGCCAGAGATTGGTGGGGGTCGCCTTGTCTGTGCTTTGGATGGTTAGTAGAATTTGATTTTCAATAATCAGCGACTACTTTTTAAATTTGAAAAATCAATACCCGATAGCATTCACATTAAAGGAACTAGTTAATTTTGGCATAGATATAAATATATTAGCAGAGGCTGAATAGTTGCTGAATATTTGTATTCCGCCTGGGGTAGAATAACTTTTTGTTGCAATGCTAGTTTGTTACTGTGTTATCTCGTAATTATTTATTTATTTATTCCCTATAGGTTGTACACAGTGTGCATGGTATTATGTTCAAGGATCTCAAACAAATTTTGAGGAAGGAACAGTGTGATGCTTCAATACTCCTAACTGCCAATGTGCCATCAGCGAAAAAAATAATTGTTCATGGACCACAAGGTAATTCAATTCACTCGATCTATAATACAGAAGACCAGATTACTTACTTATATACCTCCACATTACATCATGTCAATTAGACTTATTTTTATTTATTTATACAGATAAGGAAGAAGGTGGCATACCATCGCAGTTCCCGGTGCAAGAAGATACGCAATTTTGTCAAATCCTGAGGGAATCACTGGACTTTTTTGGTATAGAGGAATACCGACATAAAGAGTTCTTCCTCATCGATTATAAGACTCGTAAGTCTATACCATGTATTTTCTTTTATGTATGCCTATTTATACAGTCTAGAGTTATGTATATTTTTTATACAGTACCATATTGCCATTACAATTACAGTAGACCCTCGCTATAACCCAGGTTTCGGGCGGTATTGTGAACCCGCATTATATGCTGAACTGCGTTATAACAAAAGACAATACAATAGTTCGCCCATGTAGGTACACTTGATATCTAAATGTCTTCACTACATTGTGTGCCAATGATATTCAGTAACTATATACTTGATGTAATTAAAATCATGATGTTTTAAGTCCTTAGTAAAAGTTTATTTATCATTCAAAAAGTTTATTTCACATCAGCTCAATTTAAAAAATCTGTAATCTTTTTCTGCTTAGAATTAGCTAATTTATATAACATTTCTCTTTTAGGTGTGCAAGTTGTAACACTTTCAAGCAGTCCACATTTTTTTCGATTCCACCCAATCTCATTACTGTTCCAATGCCTTGTAATGCCTCTTTTGTAGTAGGAGGCACATGAGAAGCATGGTCATGCATTTCTCCATTCTCTTCTTCTTCCTCCGTCCCTCCTTTATCACAAACCATCCCAACAATCAATAGGCCAGATAAATGCTGACAAATATCTTCTGTACCATCCAAGGTTACCCGTTTCTCTAAAATTTGGTTTGTGTATTCGGGCTCATCCAATATTTCATGAATTTGGGTCATATCCGAAGCAGAGAAACAGTCTAGTGATATGTTTATATCCAATGTTGAAGTGGCTGCTTGAGGTATTTCTTGCAGATTCGAATATGTTAATTTCTTCCAACACTTGTTTATTGTTTCTCCGGTCATTCCACGCAAATTCAGTCAGGTTTCCTTCTCGCATCCAGTCCCTTATTCATCCTCAGATTTTCCCAACTCTCTCCTTCTACATCCTTAGAAACACCGCTTTTCACTTTGTTGATTTCCAGTTTTTGTTTAACACTGCAAGCTTCCTGTTACTCATTGTGATCACGAGTAAGTGTAAGAAGTTTGGCTCGCGCGGCACAGATGCAGGATGTAGGACAATGATTGAAATATTCCCTGATAATTGTGTGCCTTGCCTAACAATGTTCAAATTCACGATGGTAAGATAAATGTATGTTTATTTCGTTTTAGTTATGAATGTCTGAAAATTTATTGTATTTTTCTTTTGCTGAGTAAAATTCTACTAAAAGTGTATAAATATAGTGATTTTATTGTCACAATTTTCCATAGTTTGAAAATAAGCCTACATCTTTCATTCCATTTAACTTAAGCAATAATTCGTATTGCTCCTTTTTGTAAAATAAACAAGGGTTTCCTGTGACACATAACATCTTTCAAAGAAATGGAAGCACAAAGTTTCCATTAAAGATAAATGGCAATTGAAAATTTGTCTTTTCTTTTTAATTTTCTAGGGAGAAGGGATGAAAGAATAATGTGTGGGCCACGAGGTTTATCAACTTCCGACGATTGGACAATGGCATTTTCTTTGTTGGGAACTGCTGTATTATACCAATGCTATATTTTCCTATTGCAGATCAGATCCACAACCCGATGAGTTACGTTCGCGATTTCTATTTCTTCAAACGCTCGCAGTATCCACAACTGGAGCTAGTCCATATGGAGCAGGAAGAAGCGTTCAATGCTCTGCAACAGCAGGAATTGTTGCACAAGTTTGTGGAAATCGGCAAGGTGCACCTTACTTGGGCCATACTCAAGAATGTCGATATGGTAGGATAATAAAATAATAATAACATTCTAAAATATCTTAAATGGATCTGAGTATTATCACAGAAATACTACTACTTCAAAAAATAATCTCCGTTTATATTGTCACAGTTCTGATTTGAGATTTTTATCATACATAAAACTGTCCAAATTATGACTATTGCATGTCATAAAGATAGCTTCCGTGTCATAATATTCATACCTACATACGGAATTTAATTATATGTAAATATGATATTACCGCAATATTTTGAAATGAAAATGTTTTGTTCATTCAAAATGTATTAGGTAGTTGTTTAACAATTGCGACATGTTGTTAAAGGTAATAATATAATTTTTATTCCAAAAACATAACATGAGTTATCAAGTGACTTCTTAAATCACTCTGGATAAGTTCAGCTGTTGAAAATAGTGTTTCAGATACATCTGAACTTAATTGGAAGGACAGATATTTTTGTGCAATTTTCGTGTGATTCGGGTAATGGCTATTATTACCCCACCCAATATTGTCATCGGTCAGAGCTTCACTTAAATAAGACTATTTAGTCTTGAACTATGTTCCCTGCAATATTCGAGAAATGTTTCTGATCCTCTCCCACCTGAATATTTTTCCGCAAGCACTCCAGATTCATCGCCTAGTACAGTATTTCCCAATAAGCAGTACCCTTACCTCTAGGGGTATGCGAGATTGCTTGTGGGGTTGTAGGCACAGCAAGCTATTAACTAAAGTCATTATTAGTAGTTCATTTGACCCTTTATAGCTGCAAAAATTGCTTGTCAGATATGTTTACCAAATTAAAGGAGCTGAATTTGAAACTTCATGTCCAGGATACAAGCATAAGTACTATGCAGGAGAAAGTTGAGTTAACCATAACTAAATGTCTCTCTGGACAACGCAACACTGGGCTTATGCAAATATGACGAGTTTCCAAATCCCAAACTTTTTTGTATATGACTTTTTCATAGTTGAATGAAGATATAAATTCGTCCATACGATGAAGCCTGCAAAATCTGTTGAAAGAGCTACGCAACATTTCCCAGAAATACCTTTGCAATAGAACTGGGTCTCCTGGAAACCTTTCGTGGAGCCTTTTCTCCTTTGACCATCTACCCGTCTCTGATCAAAAGGAATTAATAGACATCTTATGCAACAGCAGACTAAGGAGTTCTTTAGAAGAGCAATCGCTGGTTGTTTTTTGGGTTGACCTAAAGGATATTTATCATGTTAGCAAAGCAGCATTTAAAAAATTGCTACTATTTTGCATGACGTATCATTGTGAGAGGGGATTTTCTGCAATAACAAACATAAATACCAAATATCATCACCGACGTCAAGTTGAAGATGACTTAAGTCTGAAGCTCACTAAAAAGCAACACGATTAAGAGAGTTGTGCACATTTGTCTTATTAAACAGCACAATATTTAATGAAGTTAAACAGCATAATATGTGAATTTTAATATTATTAGACTTATTATGCAATAATAATAATTCTAATTAATATGTAATGAAATAATAATTATCCCATTAATTATTTATCATTTTTACTGCAAGGGGTAGATGCACCATGTTTGGGTTCTTTTTCAAAGGGGTAATCAGAAAAAAACTAATTGGGAACCACTGGCCTAGTGTTTGGAGGTAACTTGAACATTTCTCAATATACACAGTATACAGACAGAACAGTAAGTGCACTCTCGGGTGGCACGGCGTAGCGGGGATAGGATGCGAGGGAAGTGAGCAGAGGAGTACGTAATGACAAACGCTTGTGTTTGCCGTTATGAGGCTCAGGGTTGTGAAAAATGAATGTGTCTGCGCTGTGTTTTTTTTCTGGGGGTGTGACGGCCATATGACGAACACTTGAGACTTCTCATTTTGCTTATTCCATTCAAAGGCACGGATGAAGCCTATGGTACAATTTTCTAGTAATCGTATTACGATTTGTGGTAGCCCTTATGATTCTTGGCATCATATGTTTCGGTTTAAATTTTGTTCTATAAGAAGATACTATCTGTATACTTTGAAGTACATCAGCATGTTTGAGAAATTGATTTTTTTTTAAATTTATCAGTCTACTAAGAGAACAGGCTAAGGCTAAGCGAATAGGCTAAGGCCTATTTCTTCTGTTTCTTAAATAGTTAGGATAACAATCGAGGACACCGATTGATCGGGAAATACCAATAATAATTGATTTATCGTTTCTTAGTCGGTTGCATCCCTAATATTTATAGATAAGATTAAATTAATACTTCGGTCTTTTTTTCAGGTTGTTCAACGTGTCGTCTTCCTCCATGAAGAACTAATGAAGCTGCCCTCATTTCCGAGGAAAGCGCTCGAGTCAGATCTTGATTTATACAACGGTGGAGAAATGGGTCATCAGTTACTGGGACTTGATGTCCTGCACAAGTTTATGTATGAACAGTATTTAATTTGATTTAATCGGTACATTATCCATAGATGCGCCGGTGTGTGCAGACATTCACCGGACTTATAGCAATCCTATGTTATAAAACAACTTCCATCTTTGTTGGGACACTGTCCATGTTAACTCTGCAGAATTTTGCTTATGAAGTGTCTTTTCAGGTGGGTGCGCCTAATAGCGAGAATGTTTGAAGCGATGGCCGGCAATTTTGCCTATTCTGGAGATATCCATCTCTTCCTCAATGTCCTAAACGGAGCGTTAATACTCCATTCAGAGGATTCGTGCATCTTACGATACGTAATGGCAACATACATCAATGCGGCTTTCAACTTCAAGAACATCTTCTCGACCAATGGGTATATTTACAGTTTACGGTATTGACTGATAGCTGGCAGCGTAGATCGCACGATATTTAATAGGCAATGAGATTACTTTAGTTATGTTCTGGCTACCATTATGTCAGTCTGACAAGTGAGCGCCGTTGAGTTTGGGAGGGGAGGGGGTTTAAATCTAGTGCAACATGCAACGAAATTATGTAATACTATGAAAGTTGTTTTTTTATTTACAATTAATTTGGAAAAAAACAATAATTTATGAGTGTTGCCATTTACTTCTTTTTAAGATATTACCAGACTGGTTTAAACTTATTGAAGGCAACAAGAAATTTATGGGTCAGGCCGTAGTTTTTGCCACAAATAGCGCAGAAATGGCGCAGAAATGGCGCAGAAACTTCTTCGAGTTGATGGCGCAGAATGGCGCAGAACGATAGCGCAGAAAAGTTAAGGT
>JAOPUG010155465.1:0-11987 GCA_027564375.1 Micropterix facetella | reverse complement strand
GGCTTAAGATTAAGAAATTTGCTACAATATTCATATTTTTATTATTAATTAAATGTACGCGGGAGTCACTTAAATTTAATCGGTAAATGTCTGTTTTTCACTGTTTGAGAGAGGTAGTCGCCTGTGTATGATGTCGACATACGTGAGCAGTAGTTAGACTATTCACATGTAAATGAAATTAATTAAAGATGATTAAAGTAAATACTATATTTTTTTAATGTACGCGAAAGTCAAACCTAAAATAATATTTTTTATTCAATTCAAGTCATAACAAGGAGTAACATCCTAGATAATGTAATAATATATGTATAGTAAGTTAAACTATATATTTTTTTATTTTACAGATAAGGCTCACAAATTCATTATGATCTTCAATTACAGATCATTGATTTTATTTATTATTTTATTGGTATTATTACTTCAATCCGAAAATGGCTTTGGAGCAAATATTCTTGGAGTTCTACCATATTTCATCAAGTCACACTACAGAGCATATCATCCGATATTTCTAGAATTAGCAAAGAGAGGCCATAATGTTACAGTAATTTCTTCAATAAAAGAGGATAAATTACCACTGAATTATCACCACATTCAAGTAGATCAGATAAGGCCTGGAGGTATGTAGCACATTTTTTGTAATATATAACCAAATTTAAAAATTAATTATAATATTTAATTATAATTTCAGTATCATCGAACGCAGATGAACCGGACGTCTTTAAGATCAAGAAGAGTCTTCCATTTCTAATAACTCTGTTCTCCTTTTCAAATATGTTTACTACTTACTCAGAAAGATTATTAGAATCGAAGCCACTCAAGGATTTCATCTTGAACGATAATGCTAATTTCGATTTAGTGATTGCTGAAGATTTCAGATTTTCTCCATTTTTTATGTTCGCGCATAAATACAACGCTCCGCTCATTACGATGCTCACACTCGAAGGTTCGCATTGGTCTGAAAATTATATGGGTAATCCTATGAGTCTTCAATATGTCCCACACGAATTTATGCCATACTCTAACAAATTGACATTGGTGCAGCGATTGGAGAATGTTGTCTACACAACTATAGATTTAGTATTCCGAAAATATTACTACCAGCCATCCCACGATCGTATAGCACAGAGATACTTTGGACATTTGCCAAAGCCTTTGCCGAAAGGAGAAGACCTGGAAAGAAATGTGTCACTTTTATTTATGAACAGTCATTTCTCTATGAATGCTGTGAAGCCGTTGCTTCCGAATATGGTGGAGGTTGCCGGACTTCATATAAAGTCACCGAAGGAATTACCAGAGGTATATACTATCCAATACTTAATTACTTATCCTGTAGCTTCTCGACCCGAGCCGAATCTCTGCTTGCTTCACAATATCGATCAACCACCCTTCTTCCTAGTCATAGAACATCCACACAGGTTAAGATATTTTCTTGCATCATCCGTCCATCGATATCCACACCTAACAACTGGTCTTCTTCCCTTGGTTCCTAACGGTCCCGTGTAGTTTGGGCTATGATGGCCGCTATTTCAACCGGTCGGCTCAACTCGCGGGGCAGCCTCTATCCGGAAGCCTCATCAAAGAGGGACCAACCTGGTGAACCCGCTGTGCGGTGGATCTGAGGACGGAAGCTCGGGCGGAACTGGACAGCTGACGCATGTGACGGGAAAATCGGCCGTGTTGTCACTGACTGAGACCCAGAGGGGTCTGGGAACTTATATTCCCTAAGACGCGGGGGTTGGTGCCGACCTATCGTCGCCTATCCTTAGAAACGACCCGATGACCACCCGATCTCTGGTGAGCATTGCTGAGTAAAGGACGCCACGGGTCCGCAATATTTCCGAGTTACGGAATGCCGCGTTATTACATAATGTATAGGTTCGCAAGCGACTTCGAGCCTGTAACCAAATGGTTGGCCAGTGAAATCCGACGTATTCTAATAGTCAGGGGATGAGGATGCCCGCTGGGTGGCAATTCCCAGTGCCTCACCATAAGGCGTTGGCCTCTGACGGGCAGTGGCGTAGTTGGATTGTGGATATGTATTATCCAAATTCTGTACATTTAATCTCGGGGCGATATAATGATAAAGTTCGTTGAAACTCCTCGGGTGACGGGTTTGCCCAAGTATAGTCTTAAATCGAACGTTGGTCTTCTTCCTGTATGAGTTTTTTCAAGTTCCTTAGCGATAATTTTGTCTGGTGCTGCTATTTTGAGAGATTCGGCCACTGTATGTGTATGCTTACTATTTATTTTGCAACTGTCGTGGGCTGGTCAACAAGCTGATCGTTGTAGCATATCTGCCATTCTAATGGGTTTTTATGCCAATTCTTCTTTCGAAGACTAGCAGTTGGTGGATTCGTTTTCCATTTCCGTCCAGGATTCACTGACTTACAATACAATCGGCTTATATGTCCTCATGTTGGATTTTCTCGCCAATAGATGGACAATACTTAGTTAAGTGTAGTGTCGCTGTCTATATGCTGTCTTCATTTTTGGTTGTTGGTGTCTTGAGTCATATTTGTACTCTTGTTTATCTTCGCTTACGACTGTCATAATGAATATATACTTATATAGAACCAATCGCATATATATCTGCCGTATGCCTAATAGATTAAATTATAGATCATCTGATGACTTCATCATTCAGTGTTTGCAGCATATTTTCCAGATCTACCTCGTTGTCAGCAATGATTGCTAAGTCAGCATTCAGTCTCTAGACGGATCCATGCGGCCCTATCGAAGACCATTTTCCGAATAATCAGCTAATCTTCCTGCCTTCGATCATAGCCTGATGTTTATTTATTTTGTTGGTATATAAAAATCCATTAGGATACTATATAAGCCTTCTCTATTGATACTGTCATAGTCTTTCTAAGAGTCGACCAACAAGATGTGGCGATCCTGGCCGTCCTCTCGCTTATTTTACATGCTCTGATGCAGGATAAAATTCTGGTGAGGTGTGGCAGAATTTTTTCTTGCAGAAACCTGCCTGGTAATCTTCTATTACGTAATCTGCGTTCGGTTGTAATATCTTCAATACTATGAAGTCAATAACCTATGGAATTATAGCAATCTACTATCCATTGTCATTCCATAAATATACTCATGCATAATGAACATTTACAGGATTTGCAGAAAATATTGGACGATTCAAAACATGGAGTCATCTACTTCAGCATGGGATCGAACCTCCTATCAAAACACATGCCTAAAGAGAAGAGAGATGCATTTTTGAAAGTATTCTCAGGATTGAAACAAACAATTTTATGGAAGTGGGAAGAGGATGTGTTGCCAGGTCAATCTAACAATATCATCATCAGGAAATGGTTTCCGCAGAATGATATTCTAGGTAAGGCATACGTATCTGTTATATATTTAGTCTTGGCAAGTATAAACCATTAAAACTAGTAAACGTCACTGTCACAGCATTCATAGACATGAACGGTTACAGAAATTCCTACAAGCTGGAGTAATTTTTTTTGGATCTCTGTAAAATATTCTTTATTTAACAGTAAGGTTAGTAAAGGTTGTGCCTTTGCCGGACGTTTCGGAGCCCGTGGCTCCTTCTTCAGCGGCAAGAAGAATACTAGCGGTCGAAGCTGTCACCTACGGCTACCGGCATTCCTCTGTGGTGCTAGTAAGAGGGTATTATTGGCGGGAAAATACATTTTTAAATAAAATATTAAATTTATAGTTAGGCTTAATGTGGAAATAACTGAGAATGTGTATATGTGTGAGATTATATGGGTGCCCTAGTGAATGTATGGTACAATATGCCTCTGTGTGTGTGTTTGTAGATATTAATATGAGATGGTGTGTACTTTGTGTTAGTGTTGAATGTACAGGCCTTTACTCTAGTATGCTCCAATCACCCAGATATGTCCCAATTCCCATATTTTTAAAGCCTAATTTCAGGCGTGTTCTCTCTCTCTCTCTCTCTCTCTCTCTCTTGTTTATTTGCCCTTCAAGCGTTCCTAAACTCAGACCGATTGAAAATTTCTTTTTGCATTACATAGCCCGTTTATTGAAGAATATTTGCCATGGTAATTTAGGATAACATTAATAATAAATTTTGCTTTTGAAATAAAAGCGCCATCCAGCCGCCGGATTAGATACGAACCCAGATCGACTTAGAGGGCGCTGGTGATCATCGATCGGTGTCGAACAATACGATTACATTATCAAAATACGTAATCTTCTCGATTTCAAACATTTTTTTTTACAGTGTGATATAACGAGTGGTGTTGATTGTGAAATGGCCGGTCGATCGGCTAATTTCTGTATTTTCTTTGCTTTTATCGATTATACGTAATGAATTCTCTATTAACCGTAATTATATGTCATGTGGTAGTTTGTGTGTGACAAATAGTGTCGATTGTGATATTCAAATTAGATAACAGATACATTAGATGATAGACGTGGATCTCAGGTTGACATTAGATAATAGATGTCACTCATATTTTTTTATTTTTATCGCTTATCCGTAATTCTGAGCGAACATCCGCCGTCCGACTCATGGCTCAACGCCCATCCGGCAGCCTCCCTGAAGAGGGACTAACCCGGTGAACCCGGTGAGCGGACAGATCCGGGGGAACACCACGGGCGGTCCTGGACGGTTGAATTATTGCCTTGCTCAACCGACGAATAGTGGGAGTGGAAGAGCGGAGGGCGTCGAAGTGTGTATGCGGTCTATTGAACGGTTGGATGAAATTAGCCGAGTAAAGGACGCATTGGATCCGCGACAATTCGGTACGAATTGAAGCTTATCATAAGGCAGAGGCCGCGCCAGCGACTTCGAACCTGGAACCAAACGGATTGATGAAGAAATCCCTCTAAATTTGGTGGTCAGGGGGCGAGGGAGGCCGCTGGGTGCCTTTGCTCAGTAGCTTTCCATAAGGGTTGGCCTCTGAATGGCTGTGATGGAGCTGGATTCGTGGATTGCATTGTCCACAAGTCCTTGAGACAATACACACTCGGTGCGATATAACGATAAAGTTAGTTGGAACACCTCGGGGGCGGGTTCGCCCGTAGCATGTGTTTTACAACCAAACCTGTTCGAGTACGTACTGTTCAAGCCCATTCGTCTGAAGGCGAGCAATGGGAAGCAAGACTGGAAACCGCTCGATTACTTAATACTCAGGCCTGTACGTCTGAAACATTCGATCAACGAAAAGCAAAACTTGAAACAGTTCGAATACGCACTGCTGGATCCAGATATTGCACGCTGATTTAAATATTGGTGCATTCCATTACGATGATACATGAATTATGATTACAGTCTTCATCCAAGTGTGATCATCGAAGAAATTGGTAATTTATGCGTGTTTTTCAGTGCCCTCAAATTTAATGATGTAACATCAGGTATCTAGTGCGCGAGTTTAAAAGTGAAATTGCCAGAAATACATTCACCACTTGAACCATTTGCCGCTGGTTTCCAATTTCCAATTCATATTTCCAAATGACATCATTCGGTGCAAACAACATTGTGCGCGAGAGTTACTTGCCAACATTCAGAGTGCAAGGGCAAATTTATCATCTTGCTGGATCTCTATTACCACTGTCGAACGCAAATTATACATTTCTTCAAATTCATTTCATGAGAAACACTGATGGCCAAAACGATAAAGGTTATCAATTCAATACGGGTACTAAACAAGAAATTGCCGCTTAGATTTGTTTATTACATTCACATTCAATCCTACGTGGGATCAAATAAAAAACTTTTATTCACTGGACAATCGTCATCGGATCGTCATGATATTTCTACGAGTGTGTTCAAACAAAATTCTTCAATGAATTACATTGTCAAGCGTCATTTTTTTGGAGAGACACGCTGTTGGATGTATTCCGTTGAATAGCAACAAATAGGATTGCCACATGCACACATTTTGATCTGGTTGATTGAAAAAGTCACGCCAGGTCAAATTGATCAAGTCGTCTCAGCAGAAATACCAAATGTTGGCAATGATCCAGACTTATTTCAAGTGGTCACCAAAAGCCATTTGTGTATCCAAAACCATTTCAATAAACAGAATTAAAACAGAAATACTTTCTTTCTTTGAGTAGCATTGCAACGCATTCTGGGTACTCCGGAAATATATATTAAGCTACTATTTACTCAACCCTTATCTAATTGTCTTACACTAATAACTATGTAATGATAAGCGCGCCAAGTATGTAATATGTTATACAATCAATGGAATGTTGTAAATGTAGGTATACTTATATTATGTAATGTAATAAAAAATCTATTCATTCCTTCGTTCATTCATTAGTCGTTATGCAAAGCTTTGCCTATCGCTCGTGTCATACCGTTTAGTTCGTGATTTACACTATCCCGAAAATAGCAGATACATGCATTTCTCTCTGGATATTGAAATGGTAATTTTTAATGTGGCGACATACGTTGAAAATAATAAGTGGGCGACAGATTCTTTAAGAAACATAAAAAAATAATACCACGCAATCTTTCCTGCGATTCTAACTTTTAAATAATCGGTAGCTAAAAAACATGAAAAACATAAATGAAATTGAAGGATAGGTGAATAAAAGAAATTAATATTCTATCGACGATTCGTTGGAGAAATATCGAAAAATTAATAAAATGAGCGATAATTTTCACGGTGATGATGCAACAAACATGTCGTCTTTTTCTGCCCGCCAAAACATAAAACAAAACAAAAGAAAAATTCATTGTAGTACGAGCGCCTGACATTCCAAATGTATTGACCAATATAACGACGCAAAGTTAAATAGAATGTAGCACTATGTAGCAGAAACTTAAAATACATTACAATATATACACGTAATACGCCAAAATGTATGGTAATACTATACCAAGGGCGAGGTTTATTGAACTGGAAATTTGAACGAGAGGAACGAGTAATGACGTAATGATAACATTTAATTATGGAAATTAGATCCTTTTGTTGATTTAATAGTTGGATGAATATAATATTAACATTTTAGGTTATACAAATATTCATTGTTGTAGATGGTTGAATAACCTCATCATAGTGTGTCATCTCCTATAACTGAATGAATGCAACAAGTCTGAATTTCATTCTAAAATAAAAACAAATGGCGGACTTTCATGGACTTTCAATGGCGGAAATCAATTTTTTTAAGACATTAAAAGAATATTAAAAGGTTTTTGCTTTAATAGGTTAAGTGATTATGGTAGGGATATGAAAATAGGGACAAGGGAGAATAAAATTACGACGTTTCAACAGAAATAAAATGCAGCTTCAAAGACACTTGAAAGCCATTTATTGATGTGGCATTTCTACTAGTGGAAGGTCTTTGGTTAGTCCCGGCTCCGTAAATGGTGCAAAAAGTGTGTATGAGTGTAAAACGAAATGTGATGTAGTAGTATTGAAAGGATGTAATTCTGGCATGAGTGGGAGACCATTATCTGCGAGTAATGAGAACCTATCAGTCAGGTATGATGATGAAGCAGGATTGTGCAGTGCGTTGTAAAGTCAAGCTAAGGCTTTATTGTAAAGTTTTATTTGATCTTCAACATTTTTCGTAGAGTCCATATTTCGAAGACCTCCAACCTATTGATAGACTCTTATTTCCAGGTCCAGGAATTCGCCGGAATACATCGGAGTGTATTCCGGCAATATATATATAGCTGTTACAAAGGATCCCATGGTTTGTTCGACCAGCACAATTTGCACTAAAAGCCATATAGATTATTTTTTTGAGGATTGTGTCAGCGAGTCCTTGCTCAGCCATTCCTTTACTTTTTGGAGCCCATAAATGCCCAGTCCAGCTATTGACTTCGTATAATACTACGCTGCTATCCCCGAAAGTAATTACACTCCCCATTTGTTGCATGTATTGCAGAGATCATTCACATACATGGTAAAAAGCCCCAATACACTAACTTGGGGTACGCCATAGATGAGGAACACAGTATCAAAAGCTTTGCTAAGAGCTAAACAAGGCCAAAGGCCATAGTGTCCTTTGTCAACGGCTTCTACATTAAATCTAGTGAATTTAATTGGTCATATTATATTATTTGTTCATACTATCAATTAGAAATAATCATTTATTTTTGTTTTATGATATGCTTAGTTAGCAAGAAATATATTTTTTTAAATCTACCCTTGAACATGCTTTGCGATTACCAATGAAATTTAAATGTTGCTTGATTAACTGATGACAATAACTATGTAGATTTACTATGTAGATTACCAGACTTTGAGCTTTGGTTTATCTTATTTCAGCTCATCCAAACGTACGCATCTTTATTACGCACGGAGGTCTGCTAAGCTCACAAGAAGCTGTATTTCGAGGAGTTCCCTTAATCGGTATTCCAGTATTCGGAGACCAACCGAGGAACATAGAAAGAGCGATGTCATCGGGTTTCGCAGAAGGTCTAGAATACAATAACCTCAGCGAAGAAGCGATCAAAGCAGCAATTGATAAAATCCTCAACAATCCATCATACCATGCGGCTGCAAAGAAGATATCCGCCTTGATTAACGACAAACCCATGTCTGCGATGGACACTGCTGTCTTCTGGGTGGAATACGTCCTGAGACATAAAGGGGCTTACCATATGAAGACACCGTCATCAAACATGAACTGGATCGAATATTTCTTGGTGGATGTCTTCGTAATATTATCTTCTATAGCTTTAGTGTCTTTGTTGATTTTATATGTGTTTGCGAGATATATCGCAAGTATTATACTCAGACTAATATTAAAGAAAAATATTTCATCTCAGAATAAAAAAATAAATTGAATAATAATTTTGCTTTGGCATTTTTTTAAATATATAGAATAATAGAATAGTCATTGTGTAGATACAACAATGTTTTAAATTCAATTTGGTTAAGTGAGCCTGGAAATATTGATATGTAGAAATAAAATATTTGCTCAAATTAAGCTCAATCAATCGAATTGTTTATTTTTATTTCCATCTTACCCAGCAATCTAAATAGAGCCAAACTTCATTGAGAGGAAGCCAAACTGCATTTTTATGAATTATGTCTTAGATGAATTAATGAACGTTGAGTCAGAGACTGGAGAATGTACATACAGCTACATATTTATATTCAAGAAATATTTACTAGGGCCGTATAACCATCGGATCGCACGGAAAAATTGTGGATATTTGAAACCTTTGCCGAAAAGAGAAAATATGCCACTCTTTTGGAGCGATTGACGTTTACCGTCGCGGAGGGGGATCTCTTGGGCGGGTTTGTATAACCTTTATATGCAACAAGATAAAAAGTAAACAATACCTAAACCAATCTACTTTCAGTTAAAAATAGACAAAGCAATGTAAATAAAACTTGACAGGACTGTCAAGATTAACAGAAAGTTTAGACCTGACATGGATTTGTCCAATAATATAATTATCATTTTTTATTTTTTTTTTATCTTGCGGTAACGGCCCATCTTAATGTCTAGCCACAATTATCTTACAGGCAGCCGGCTTTTATAACATCACGTGTCAGTACTCAGGCGATCACCCATCTAAGTACTGACCACGCCCGACGCTGTTTAACTTCGGTAATCTCACAAGAAACCAGTGGTTCAAACCAGCTATGGACGTTACGATCGTTACGGACGCTACGATTTTTTCAGATGTTATTATTTTGTTTTATACTAATCATGTGCAGGAAGAAATTGGTCAATAGTGGTGGCGGCGGGTTCGCCCGTAGCATTGACTGTCTGTTGATTTCCGAGTTTGTAATTGTTGTTATCGTTTCACCAATTTGTTCGTCTAGAATTTCCAAATGTGTAGGTAGTAGGTATGCGAAAAAGTTACGTGTAATCTGAAGAGAATGCAGATATCAACCTATAATTTTTTTGAAGAAGACAAAGTGATCGAAAACGTACTAAAATCCGTGAACGTCATCGAGGCATTTTTCATAAGGGTTTATTAGATACAAATCAGGCATTGTACGCAATAGAAAGCGCTTCATCTAAAAGTGAAAGTTTTTTCTGTTCGGAATGCGACCGTGCTTTCTTGCAAAAGGGCGATGTTATTTGCACTTACCGGTGTATCGGAAGGTAAAGGGATTCGGGTGTTCAGAGTGTGAGCATACCTTCACCCAGCAGGTGCATCCGAACGCACACGTCGATTAATTTCCCCGCAAATTGAAGAAATTCATCTCTAAAAAGTGCGAACGCGCATTCGAACATCCAACCAGATTATAGTACCTCTTGAAAACTGTTTCACGAACAGTCTAAGGACTTCATTTGCGCGGAATATCTACGCGCCTTCACGCGCCAGGCGGAACTAAACAAGGAAGCAATAACTTGATTCGTGGAAAACTGAAGGAATTCGTTGCATGCAGAAATTCGTTGCTAGCGATCGTTTAAGCACCATGTACGGACGGTTTCATTGCGCTCGTGCTCCGCCTATATGTCCAATATAAATCAAGTGTTAAAGTATTACAACATTGTTATAAACGAGTTGCTCTCATTCATTCATTTATTTAATATCATAATTATAGGCAATGAAATATAATGTTTTCAAAGTATTTTTTTTCAAGTTTGTAATTGAACTGCCCCTGTAACGTTCGAAATTAGATCTATTTGACAACGGGCGCCTCAGACGCGCTACGATCAACTAGTATACTATATATTTTTTGGTTATAACCACGCCCCTCTTGTTATAGTTTGTCAGATTTCTTTTTTATTACCTAACATTCCAATAAAATTTATATTATTTTCTTCATTAAGCCGATCCGAAAAAGTGATTGAAAATAAAAGGTTCTAAAATCGGTTATAACCGGTTCAACAAGAAAATCTCTCTAATCGAATAATACCTGTGGTTTACTGATTTGTCCAAAAATAATTAATAATAATGTTGAAACAAATAATAACAATGTAACCATATGCGATTATAATACAACTTAAAGTTCAAACTTTGAGTTGTAGGTATGACATTACCGACCATAGACAAAAGTTTTTAGAATATATATAACTCCAGAGGAAAAACTCTTTATGACTTTGAGGTAAGCGAATAAAATATTTGTTGCTTTATAATAATATATTTTTAGTTAAACTTACAAAAGTATTTTTATTTAGATACTATTTTGTTTCTTTATTTGTATTTCACTCATTAAAATAATTCCGAATGTTTAGATGAACTTGTGACAGTAGGAAGTACGTCAGTCAACGACTTGTGAGTTTGAGCTGCAGGTAAATTATCCTGTCTTGGAGACGCCAAGTATCCACTTCTAAAATTCCTGATTGTTGTTGTTAAGTCACCTTGCGTCCAATAACCTCGACGAAGATTTAAATAGTCTGAAGTTTCTTGTGCATATTTCATGGAGTAGTTATTGCGACAACATTTCTGAACGCTGCCATGGTTGACAGAATATTCAGCTTCCATTGGGCTCTTTTAATTACATTAATTATTTCCATTTTTGCCGTAAGCCTAAGGTCTTTTTGTGTGTCATCTTCAGTGGATTTTTTGTTCCTTTTATGTGGTATAGGTGAAAGTTCTCCAACAAAATTATTATTCTATTTATTTTTCAACTTCTTCGCTCATGAGGCTCGCTTGAGTTTTGTTATTTGTAACAGTTTCCTTCAGGAACTGCAACTGGTTGAAAAACATAGAAGGGCTTTTACGTATAGCTGCTGAACCACCCTTTGCACCAGATCTAGCTTTAATTATCTTGAGAAACTAGTCTTAATGTTTTCCATTTCATCTGTAGAGATTTCCCTGAAAAATAAACAAATAAATTTATTTGTTATAGGTATCTTGGCAGCGGGTGTTCCCTAATCGGGCAACATCACAATTTCCGAGTTGGAATTACTACCGCCAGAGAAAATGTTTTAGAAGTATGCTTAAAGATATGAGACACGCTGCCTCGACGTCAATTTCCAGAGCTAACTGAAGAAAGATGGGTCACAATAGCGAAGGTACTTGAAAAAAATGCAAATTTTCCCAATCCAACGGCGCGATAGACGGTTTCGGATCGGGCTCACTGTTTTTTAATTATAAATATTACTTTTCG
>JAOPUG010155428.1:0-12000 GCA_027564375.1 Micropterix facetella | reverse complement strand
ATCAAAATAGTTAGATAAACTCTAGCGCCATCTATATGCACATTTTAGTTGTACAGCCTCGGCGCAATTGCTTTTGCACGCACACCTATAAACGTATAGTCTCCAATACGTACGTTTTGCTAAGTTAGGCGGCAGCCGCAAATTTAACTGACTCGAAATAAAAAAACCGTAAGTCGTACAGACCCATAAACCAACTAAGCTCTGCGCGTTGGTCATAACTATCGATTGCCTAAAGAGTTTTCAAAATCAGACGCAGTTTACCCGAGTTATTTTGCATAGTAACATTTTTCTGGCAATATTTCAAGACTTGGCCACTTGAGTGGACGAAATAATAGTTTTTAAAAAATATTTAGGTATTTATTTGTTCCTTGGGTGCGGTACGCATTGTTCTTTAGAATATTATCTTAAAATTGCCATGTTGAAATATACTCAAAGCTGAATCGCAAAATATCGAAATCTTTCTCTATGAAATCTCTCTAAATTTTGAAATTTTTAAGTTTTTCTAAACAATACCTATTATATTGGCATTGTGATCTTCCCATTTCATGCGTCGTCATTGTATGGCCAGCGAAATATCAGGCCCCTCATAAAGTAGTAGAGTATATTTATTATAAAAGTATAAAAATTCTGTAGCCTCTAGTGGATTCATTCCAATTGCTCCGACTGATATTAGTGAATGCTTTGTCGCGCATAGAGCGCCTGCTCCTGATAGATCACGGTCGTCGAATGCACAATCAATCCATCAGCATAGATCTCCATAAAATAAAATCTAAATGAAAGAGAGTGCCTATGAACTTACAGTCTCCTAATACGTACGTTTTTGCCATGTTGGCAGAGGCGGCAGCCGCAAACTTAATTGCCTCGAAATAAAAAAAACCGTCAGACATACAGATCCTAAAATCTCGGGCGATGCCGATCGTAGTACTGCGTCTCGCCCGCACACGTGCTTCTGGGGTGTAGCGAATGATGAAATGATATGTAAACGTACCGACGCAGCGCTTATGCTCACCTGATACTTTATTTCTCGCCCACTGACACGTCAATTAATTGTATTATTTTACTTATTACAATAAAAAAAACAAACCGTAGGACCCACATAGAAGAAAACCTAACTGGGCTCTGCGCATTAGCCAGAACTATCGATCGCCGATTTTTTTTTCTAAATCGGACACAGTTTACTTGAGTTATCGTGCATACTAACATTTTTCGCGCACGATTTCAAGACTTGGCCACTATGGTGGCCGAAGTAATTAGCAATAATTAAGAAAATTGCCACTTTCCAAATTTTATGATGCAATAATCAATCCATTATACATAATTCAAACCAAATAGGTTGTTTGCATAAAGATTGAATCTTGAAAAGGTTTAAAAAGTCGGAAGAATAAGGTGAGACCCAAATGAGCGAATTGTGAAACGTACATAGTTATCATAAGAGCTGGATAAAACGTTGGTTAAAATTTCATCCATTGAGAGTGTCTTATACCCTCCAACATTTTAAATACTTAAATCCATCGATGGTAAACCATATCAAATGCTTTTGAGGAGTCTTAAAAACTGGAACGTCTGCGGCTCTATATATTGAAACTACTTGCCACTTACGTTTTCATACCAATAACTAGCGATAAGAGGGAATAATGGTAATGGAATGAACATAGCCTCTTACGACTTCGATAGATATATCAACTAAAAGTCGATTATAACTTCATGGATATTCTTATGTGTGTCTTGCGCCAGTCGAAGGTATTGTTGATTCAGGAGTTTCGCCAAGACAAACTTACGGGAGTAGTTCCAAATTAAGGTGGTTCGGGGCCTTTACCAATTTGAGAATACCGTAGGCCGAAATTGAGAATAACATAATTAGTCCTGTCAATAGGGGGTTTTGCTCTACAAAAGGTGGTATCGTAATTATTTTGATAATCCGCCATCTTAAATTTCTTCTTCTTTTTAGTGTGCCATTTGGTGTTTTGGTTGGTTCTACGACAAAAATGTATATAGCAAATTTGAAGAATGCTCAATTTCCTATATTGTTTGTATGAACATTTTTTTTGTAAGTCTAATGTGTAAAGAGTTACAGCGGCGGGATCGTGAACATTCATCCAAAAAATCATCCAACTTCTTGTTTTTATCATTTTAAGAAATCATTGGTAGCTATGCATTACAAATTTATGATAATTTTGTGAATGCAAAGTCAACTCATTTCCACACCACCACTATGTAGAACAAACGGCGCGTTTATTCAAACTGTGGTATCCCCAGTAGGCCTAATCCACAGATGTAAATTTTTTTTTGCAGATTAGTAGCGCATTTCGTAATTTATGTCCCCGAGTTCTATTATCTCTTCCTTTTTGATGGTCCTGATCGGGTGATGTTGATACCTTCTAATTGTCTTCTATCGTCTAATCCATTTTCGGCGCTGAGAATCTGCGCTTCTATCTATGTTATTGCCTCATCTTTATTGACGCTTTCTATGATGACCTCTGGTATATTTTCACCACTGCAGAGTCCGCATACAACGAACATTTCAACCTACCTTTCCTGTAGCTACATGCTCCTCCGCATCCCTTCTTTTAATTGCATGTCATGATATTTAATAAAGTATTTGGGGCAGATTTCTCAGTCATTAGTACAGGAGTGAGCCCATTGATACCAAGTTTTTAGCCCCAGGCAGAATTATTTTTTGTAGGATTCAACGCCATTTTTGGACTTGGTGGTAGGTCTTAAACGCATAGTACCATGCAGCGGCTTTCGTTGGTGGCAAAGAAGTTAAGTTGAATTTGCATTTTATTGTCGATTTTGCAAAACGTTGGTAGCAAACTACTTCCAAAGTTTCCTCTTCCATACCACCATACAGCGCAACGATAAATCGTGCTCCAGCGTCTGCGAAGTCTTCTGGTTTGGCATTCGTATATTTAAAGATGCCAATGACAACATTGAATCCTTTGGTTTTTGGACGAGCGTTTAGTTTTGGGTTTTCCTTGGTTGAAGAGGGATGATGTCGTGCCACATCCGCTAACCACATGTTAGCGGCTGAAGAAGATGCTGAGGTCTCGAGTGTCAACACAGCGATTTTCTTCTGCTCATCATTAGATGCTGTTTTTATCGTTGGTGAAGACGTCGACCTTTTAGTTCTGCTGACTGCATCAGGATCATCCAAAACCAATATCTACCTTCCCAAACCGGGGAGAGGCAAAACTGCTGACAGAGTTTATTCCGCGAATGCTTTGGAAATGGAAGAAGCAGCCGAAACATCCTCTTTTTTACATGCGGTTAGCGGCTGTGACACATTAGACTAACAAAAAAAGTGCTCATACAAACAATATAGAAAATTGAGTCTTCTTCAAGTTTGCAATATAAATTTTTATCATAAGAACAACGGTTGAGGAATTATTTCAAAGAAACCAGATAGCGCATCAAAAAGAAGAAGAAATCCAAGATGGCGGACCGTGCCGACCCCCCCCCCCCTCCAAGGACGAAAACTTGGATTTTCATCAGGGCCTGGAACTAAATACCATATATCGAAATCATTACTACACCAACTTTTGTAGGACAAAGGCCTTTTTGATTTCCTATTGACAGGACTAAATGGTGTCGAAACTGAGAAAGTTCGTCACTAAGACGTCCGTCTATCATTAGAATGTGATTTGTCTTTATACTTTCTTCTACCTTAAGGGGTTTTAGTTGACGAAAGAAATCGAATACAGCGTTCACAGAACTTGATTGGCTTCGTGGCATCTGACAAGGCAGAATAATATGAAGAATAGCATGTGGGTAAGCTATGAATAATATAAAGAAATGTCAACTTTAACGTTCCGAAATCAATGCAATCGTCGAATATTTCGTGTTTAACGTCTAGAACTCGGTTGGTGGAAATCAATTTTATATAAGAATAAAAAAATACAAACATTGTCAAAAGATTGAAATGAATTGAAATGAAAAAATATATATTTCAAAGTAAATGCATTGCGTACACATGCTGAACGCCAGATCACCTCTTGTATAGAAGATGATACATGAAAATGAAAGAATAGATAGAAAACTGGAATAGCAGAAAGGTGAGATAATAAAAATAATATTTTAGATTTTGTAAATTATGTAGCGATTGAATCTGGAAAATATGGGAGGTATATTAATATAATATCATTCATGTAGGCGTTCAACTTATGGTAAGGTTTTCTACAAAATATTCCATTAATATGATGCTTATATTGTTTTACTGGAAACACTAAATGCAAAGAAATACTTACTGATTGTTTGAATCTGCTTTAGTATCTCACAGCGTTACCAATATACTTTCTCCCTACTGATCATTGCCATTAATTAATGTGTCATTAAGTCACTCTTGATCATTGCTATTAAGTCACTCTTGATCATTGCTATTAAGTCACTCTTGATCATTGCTATTAAGTCACTCCTTTTATCGCAACAAAGCTGTGTAAAAGAGCGTGTATTGCAAAGACATATATACTGAAAGCTTAGTCAGTTTTTGTGGGCGTCCATTAATTACGTGAGCTCAAAAGAGAAGCGTAGAGGGGGAAGGGGGAGGGGGGAATAGGTCGGCCAAACTATCAAGAAATCTCCATGAATCAAAATACATGGACATATCAAATTTAATGATGAAATCGAAGACTATCACGGTTGTTTGGCATTATGAATGAGATAAAACGAAATTACAGTGTGAAGTTTGTAACACCCGACGTTTCGTCGATGTTGCAACCGCCGTTATCCAGGGTAGTGTCATCAGGGTAGACATTCTACCCTGAACAACGGCGGTTGCAACATCACTGAAACATCGACATCGTTTTATCTTATTCATAAATTTAATTCATTAAAAATATAGGGGGGTCCCACCGTATCTAACCGAGGGGAAGGGGTGGTCCAATTTAAAAACAAACACCTCACGTAATTCATGGTTGCCCCAAATTACGGTGGCAGCTTACCCCCAACGGATAATGTAATACAGAAAATACCCCATCGATATGCAGGACAAACGATTCCTACTTGACAATAATCTCTCGCAGATATTCCTGATGGTAAATGTGCGAAAAATAAGCGTTTTGCGATATTTTTAATTCGTAAATAAATCCGAAAGCAAAACCACAGATACAATGAATTAACAGTTTATGAAAGAGAGCATCTATATAAACTTGCATAGGTATGTCTTATAAGTGAACTAGTTTACAAATAATCAAGAATTGAAAATTACACAAACAAGGAAGCAAGTAAACAAAAGTGAATGCGAATACAGCCAAATATATAGTGCGTGGGGTGCGGGGGCCCCTGAATCGCGGGGCGCATAGCAAATGCTACAATCATATTGCTAGCAAATGCTGATATTGGAGTAATCCGGTACTGTAAGGGGCGGCTTTAGGGGTCTAATTGAGTCGTGCAGCTCGGGTCTCATTGGCCAACTCTGTATATCACGGTCGACCCGACTCACGGCTCAACACCTATCCGGCAGCCTCCTTGAAGAGGGTCGAAATCGGTGAATCTGCTGTGCATGGCAGCTAATCTGGCGGAAGACCTCGGGCGACCCTGAATGTCTGAACGTTGGTCGTCATGCCGGCCTTTGCTTAGCAACCATCCTGAAGAGGAACCATGCACTCTCGGATATATGTGACGATCGACTGGTCTGATCCGAGTGTATCCCTATAATGCGGCATATGCACTCCATGAAAACATCGGATATATGGTTGTCTGAAGTACTGGTTGGTCTGCTGGCCCTTTCTCAACAACGAATAGCCAGAGGAGTTTGGAAGCGCAATGCGACCTAAGAAAGTGTGGGGGTAGTTAGATACCTTAAGATATTTATTCTTAGAAACGATTCGTTGGCCATGAATCGATCTCGGATGACAAGCTGAGTAAAGAGCGCCTCAAATCCGCTACATATTCCAGTGAGGAATTGCCACTTACTTACGGTAGCAGTACGCGCAAGCGACTTCAAATCCGTTACCAGACGGGAGGTCGGAGAAATCTAACCACATCTGGGGAGAGAGGGCGCGAGGATGCTCCACTGGGCTTCCAGTGCCTTGCGGTGAGAAGTTGAACTCTCACGGGCTGGGGTGGAACTGGATAAGTGGATCTTATTGGTCCACATTTCCTTACGTTCATCTCTTGACAAGAAAATGATATATTTCGTTATAACGTCTAGTATCGGCGGGTTGGCTAGTAGCTGTGACACCTTCCAATTTAAAGGGCGATCCTCTCAACGAACTTGGTAAAAGTGTAGAGATTTATAAAAAAAAAAATCAGAAATATATCGTTTCATTCATTTAAACACATAAATTGCTGTCACATCTTCTCCATCTCTTTTATTCAAATTCGCGTTGAGTCATTCGGACGACGCTCGGCCGTGAAAGTTTGTCATTCCTGCTATAACCATTCTTCGAGAAATAAATAATATCCAACATACGAAAAAGCGTCTGGTAGCCAGGGGATATTTTTAAATCAAAACTACATACTGTTTGATGTTATAATAAAATATTTTATTTTTGAATTGCTATTTCAATTGCGGGGTATTTTATAGCTGTGACCGAAGTCTTTAACCCCCTACGACGAGACATCATCGTAAGCGACGATAAGCCAACCAAGGAGGGCGATTGATTGGAAACTTGGGCCAATACTCAAGTCCAAAATAAACACCTCGTCAACAATCGAAATGTCCAAGTCCCATGTGAAGATATCCTGGTCTACCTTAAATTGTTTACGTACATGTCACGACCAGTATGCGCTACCATGACAAAATGAGACTACAACATATCCTGAATATTTTTGCGGAGATATTCAGCAGGCAATAGGCTGTTTATAGGTTTGAAGGTGGAACACCCTCTATAATTTAACTGTTGACCCAACCAAATGGCTAAGCAATTTAACCCGTCGTGAGTCTAGCGGCAGAAGTTACACAGTCCCACAGTGTCGCGAACGCGGACAAAAATAAAAATACTTATAATTATGACGATTTCACATATTTTAATGCTTTCATTCTAAAGAGGATAAACAAAAACTCATTAGAAAGATTTATAAACACCTGGTCGATTATCCATTGCCAATAATAAATACACTTTTCAATAAGCAATACAATCACTTAATAGTCGCATTTTATAACCCAGACAAAACATGTCGTTCAGCAGAAGATAACAAATTATTGTTTATTATTTGTTTTCGAAAAATTATGATCGCTTCTGAATTTCTCTGACTGCACCGATCAACAACGAGGCCAACTAGCGACTATAAGTAATCTGTTTTGTCTAAAATTTCATAAAAACAGATGATGTTAGTCAAACCGTCAAAAATGTATTATATCCAATGAAGTTGCCAGTAGATTTAACAACTAAAGCTGTTCCACTGCCAGCCACCGATGAAACAAACCAGCCTTCGCCAAGCTATCTAACACCCGGGCGATCACAGAAGCCCTTCGTGAAAAAGAAAAAAATGCGGGCGTTCGAGCTCGCAGCCAGCAAGACATCCGAAGAGCTGAAACGCTACGGAGATAGCGGTAGCGACGTCAACTAAAAATCAGACAACATCACAAACTCCTCGTCAAGCATACTTAGATTTATACTTGTCTGAAATAAAATATAATGTGGTAAGGTCCGTGGTAAACGGGATGATCAAAAACTGCTTTCAGTCTTTATCTATTAAATGTATTTAAAAATACCCTTCTGCCGTTATTAATTACTATAGCTGAAATTAAACACGATGGCCACTTCGAATTGTGTCATTTGTTGAGCAACTCCAAAAGACATGAGTAAAGAATATGTAGTTAATCGTTTACGTATTAAAGAAAATTACCGGTTGGTTTGTCTACTTTATATTGTTGGATTAGATTCTTCGAGTTTCTTCTACACATTGGCTATAGGCTCGTGTCAAGGCCTGGCAGATCAGAGGCAATGAGAATAAAGAAATAGTTGATAGCAATAAAATAAAAAAAATGGCTGAATTAAATCTAAAATAGGCCTATTAGTAGACAACACAAAGCCAAGCTATGGATCCACTAATGATGGAAATACGGCGAGGCGCTTCGTATATCCTGAGCTCAGTTCTGACATCACAGGTATTAACAAGGAGTTAAACGCAAAATTCTCCATAATTCTGAGGGTACTAGTGAGTGTAAACCACATAGATATAATTAAGTTTAGAGTACTCTTAGAAGATACTAGATTATTATATTTAAATTTATATAGCTGGTATCATATGGCCAGCAGTGTTCATAACATCCATATACATAGGTGTGATGTAATTGGATTATTTTCATTGCCAATCGGACAACTATCGGATGATGCATTGGAGGCAATATACAAAATAAAATAAAAACCGACTAAATCACACTCGTAAATGCCCAATAGAGAGAGAGAGAGAGAGAGAGAGAGAGAGAGAGAGAGAGAGAGAAAGAGAGAGCTCTAACAAAGACTCAATGAGGGTTCATTTGTTGACTTTTGAACCTCTTATCTCATCAATAAGAAAAGTAACTAGTAGAAACAACATTAGAGTGATGAAGAGGTTCAGATGTATCTCAAACCCGTGGAAAATCCTTCATCGACATACAAGGTAGGGATAGATCTAGATGTAGGAACAATTAGCGATGAAAATTCTTCCGATTCAGGTTGAAGTTTTTTTTTGATTTTTTCACAGGAGTATTTTTTAAAAAGTAATTCTGGGCTAAATTAGTTTGAGGCCAGGGATCGACCGCTTCTCGAACCTAAAACACGTCAGAAAATAAAAAAATACAAAACTATATGGGAATGGTCGCATGTAAGAGAAAATGGATAGGTAGTCGACCTCTGATTTATAAATTATGATAATTGTATATATTGCAATCGTGTGTATATTTATTTAACCTTAGGAATCCTATAATAATGTATTCAAAAATAATAAATGAATTAATTAATTCTATAGAAGCTAAGGAACGATAGATTTGGTCAACATGTATATTATTGCAAACAAAATATATTACGGCGTAAAAATAAACGGATTTATTATTGTTGTCCCTCTCCCCATACAGCTCGCGGCACTATGCTTCGGTCTGACGGGGTATTTCATACCACGGTAAGAATGTCCCATATTTTCCATGATATGGTAATTTTTAATCAATAATTGGTACTTTCTTATTACAATACTTTTATGATAATTATATTAATAAATCGAACACCAAATATACCAACGTCAGTAATTTTATTAACAAAAAAAATTACAAAGATAAAATGTACTTATTTATTGCTAAATAACTAAATAGACTAAACAATACACAAAGAAAACGTAGATAGTCAAAAAAAAATCGGCTTTAGCGGGTACTCCAACTTTCGCGTCACTTTATTTACAGCATTTTCAAAGATAAGCAGCGTCAAAAACTTGATAATTTCAGTTTCTGTTTCTAAATTATATTTTAGTTTTCGTAGAATTATATATGTAGCGATTTTGTTTTGCGTAGAATTATATATGTAGAATTATATCCGTTGTACATTAGAATATCACCAGTTTGAGTTGCGTTAGTCTTTCTAACTCGCTGTTTTTTAACTATTAGTGCTAGCCGAAAAAAATCTATCTAACATCCGAAACATTGCACTCATTATAAAGATGGTCTGAACGATATCAATACGGTTTAGGGGCGATTATTTTAAAAATACATTTTTGTGCTATTCTAGAGGGTAGAGAGTGGCCTTCGTGCAACCGCCCCCACCCTATCATGCCGTACGGTATTCATTGGTATAATGGATAGAAGATGATTTTCAGTGTTCCCGGATCCATAAAATTTCTTTTCCCGGAATATACATTTTTCCGGAATTTAAACACATTCATCGTCAGCTTATCAAAATCTGATTGCCAGCGCATTTTATTGTCGATCGTTATTCTGAGGTACATTACTTGTTATCCTCTTTCTGAAGTAGTGCAGTTGCAACACATACATTTATGATTGGGATATGAGCTGTATGTGGTTGATCTCTACTATTGTTGCTGAAAGTAAGGTACTTAGTTTTATATATGTTTAGGCTACGTAGGTAATTGTCTAACCATTGTACTTCTTTAATAGCCGCATTAGCTGCGGAGCTGTGTTTCTTTCCAGTACAACTCTCAAAAGTAATGGCTGTAAAGTCGCCGAAGGAAATTTTTTTGCTGGTAATTGATATAATTAAGAAATAAAACGGGCCCGAGAACATTATATTGGAGAACACCATATGGTATATATTCCGGCTTGCTTATTACGAAATAATTTATTTCCTCTCTGTCAAACTTGTAAACCAGCATAGAGTGATATCACTAAATTCCGAATTCTACAACCTCCGAAGCAGCTTATCGTGTGAAACTGTATCGAATACCTTTGCCTTAGATGCCTTAGATCTAGAAAAACAGCTAAAATACTTGTGATCTCCGTAATTGCATCAGTTGTGCCCACTTTTTTTTTGATATAATGTTATTTTTGCATATGTATTTTGATAAACGATTTCTAACCACTTTCTCTAAAATTTTAGATATGAAGTTTAGGAGAGATGTGCGTCTATGGTTATAAATGTTTAATTTGTCGCAATTTTTAAAATAGGGCTTTTTTCACATTTACTTATGTTGGAGAATAACGTGAATGTTTTAAAACTAGAATTAATGAGTATAAAATCGAAGAGTGTTTGACCAGTCTACCCTGGACAACAGCGGTTGTAACATTGCCGAAACGTCGGGTGTTACAACTTTCATGCGGTAAATTGCGGTGTTACAAATATGCGAAATGGGACAAAGAGTTTCCTTTTTGACAACTCTGTGAATTAAGATTGTCGATACCAGGCGATGAGGCAATTTTTAGAGATCCTATTATTTAGATAATTGCAGATGGAGTTGTTGGAGTCAAGAAAAGGGACACTGGAAAATCTATCGGCTAGGGAAAATTTCTCGTCTTAGTATTTCTTTTTTCTATTTTCTGCGCGAAATTATATCCAATACTAGCAAAAAGTTTATACATATGATCAGCAAGTATCTGCGGGGAAGAACATATCTTTTTTTATTGTTTTATTTCGGTAGTTCAATTGGTCAAGTGAATGCTTAGCTCATATTCGAGGTATTTGAAACCTCATTGATTGAATAATCCATGTTTTTTTTCTCTAATTCATTCTTGAAATATCTAACTTTGATGTAGTAGATTAATTTATTGCATAAGTTGCGATACTGTTTCGACATGTTTCTTAATTCTAGTTTATCAGGTTTACGTTGAGATACCGCGTGGAGTTTACCTCTTCTATGTATATAAAAAGTGCCCTTTAGATTTCCATGCTTTTTTATATTCCTTGTTCCTTAATTTAATCATTTTAATCGTAGTCAGAATTTACATCCGTGGCACGATTTAAATCCGTTTCATTGTAAACAATTATCCATTCAATGACAGGTATTTATGTGTACATTTTCACATAGTCATATATTTGGTTTGTAATCTTGTCAATATATATTTGGTAATTGTCAGCGTATTATTTCATTTTCAATAAAAGGACATGATAGTCAGTGATTGATATTTCGTACTCTAATAAGATTGTCAGATTTAGCGATCGACACATTATATAATGGTCTATATATGTTTTCGAGTTTTTGACTTCTTGGATCGGTGTGTCTACTAAACAATATAATCCATACAGCGTAAGGAGTTTTAGATATTCATTAGCCTGTTTGTGTTTGTTCCCATTTATGGCTTTGTTGAGATTTCCTGTGGAGATAAAAAAATGTTTCTAGTTTTTCTTTATTAAATGATCGAGGCCTTTTAATAAATTGCTAATATTATGAACCTATCGACTTCTATATATTGCTGTTATGCAGTTTCTTTTGTTTAATGTCCCAAATAAATTAACTTCATTGACTCTGCTTTCGCATAAATACCGATTCCGTCATTTTGCAAATTATTAATTTTAGTATAAAAAGCAAAAATCATATTTTTCCCGATCCAAGCTTCCGTTTAAATCAGAATATCGTTGAAGACTTTGTGTCATAACGAGAAGATTCAAAATTCTTTTGTACCCTTGAAAATAACCTATA
>JAOPUG010155414.1:0-12002 GCA_027564375.1 Micropterix facetella | reverse complement strand
ATATATATATATATATAATAAAGATACATACATGCTATTTAAATATATTCATGAGTACATATTAATTCAATTGAAATTAGAATGATATTTCAATACCGTCTTTAATCATTGCCTTCTTAAGAGCGATAGATAACGTATTTAAATAAGGTAGTATCGCCGAGCTGTGTATTACAAATTTTACTTGCCCTATCCCTTTCAGACCCTGCTCACACAATTGTGTGGCTGAAGCTGAGTTCCTAACCCACACAAATGTGAAGGTACGATTTTTATTTATTGTTTTTGCGCGGTGGTAAGTGACTGCCTTCCAACCCATTAACATACGTTGTATGGGTTTGACTGTAGAAGGCACCCTATATGGTCTCAACAGCCAATTCTGGGTTTCCAAAAATCTGTTGCAGTCAAAATAGCATCGATACAGCGTCGCTTACTGGGTAAATTCATATTTCTTGATATATAATTGACATTTTGTTGTTGTTTTTGCGTATTTATATTGTAAAAAGTTAAAATAAAAGATTGCTTGCATTTTAAACGCTTTTGATTTTATATTTAGGTCCGGTTTAGTGTCGTAGAAATGTTAGGATCGTCTCACAAATATTGTTTCCCCTGCTTTGTCGATTTTTTTTTTTTGCCAAATAAAGTTATTTTCTGATTATTTTAATTGATAAGACATCTCTCTTTACAATCTTGAAGAGTTAACATTTATTTTAGATGCCGTAAAGGCGAAGAAATGGTGAAAATTCCTGAAAATGACTCATAGTTTGAGGGCTCGAATGATGAAGCCGAAGACATCAAGGCTTGTGTAGCCCCTTATTTACAGGAACTTGACGAATTTGACATTCCGTTAGATGAGGCGAATTTTTCTTGCCAAGACCCAAGTAGCCCCAACCAGCGATGCCGTTTGCACAATAGAATAGCGCTCCAGCCAGCTCCAATTCCGAATACTTGAATTCAAACTTGGCCTGGCTAAAGCCATTACAATGTCCCCTGAGCCAGTGGGTGTTCCAGTGCCTATTCATTCGCCACTGAAACGTAACCAAAACAAACCAAGGAACTGGAGGGCACAACTTCTAACTAACGACAAACGTTATGACGGTTTCTGTCACTAGTCTGAGGTCGACGAACTAAAAACAGCTCGAGGACACGTTGAAGATGCACCAAATATGATGTATACCTTTTCCTGACATCAAAGAAGAATTTATTTGTCCAATTTCATTAAAATTAATCCAAAATAACTGTAAGTAATAGATAATTTGGTTTTTTACTTCTCGGGGATTAAACGTGCAAGAACTAACCCACACAATTGTGTGGGTGACCACTTCAGAGGCAAGAATCTAATCCCCACAATTGTGTGGGTATCTTTTCTCGATTTTGGGTAGCGTTTAAAAAAAAACAAAATTCATAATTACAAACACTAAAATACCAGGATTAACCATTTTTTTACAAATTCTAAGACAAAAAATAGTTCAGGACTCAAGAACTTCTTTATTTAGGAAATCTCAGGTCTGAAAGGGCTATAAATGTAACAATTGTATGCATAATTAGTGCTAACCTGCGGAAGGTGCAATCGCTCCGTTTGGCGAGTGAATCGCGACGGTACACGGAAAGATACCATTCCAAGCAGATTAGAGCAATCGATGCAACCTGTCAACAATGTATGGAAAAATACCACATCTGCGCATATTATCTAGATTGTAATGATTGAAGCCCATGAAAAGTAGCTGCTTCATTGTAATTTGGAAACGACAAAAAGGAACGATAATTCAAATATTTCAAGAATAAATTTTGAATACGTTCAATTATCTTTACGAGAACATTATAGCTAGGTGACCAGATTTGAGAACCATATTCGAGGTGACTGCTGACGAATACGTAAAACAACAGTCAGAGAGAATTGTTTTCTGAGAAATGTTTTGGGGTTCGAAGTAAGAACCCTAACATAGTATATGCTATTTTTGTGATGCTATCTATGTGACAGTTAAATAATAGCTAACTATGTCAAATAACTGCTAGATCCCGGATTGCCATTTTCTTGGTTATCGAGAAACCATTGATAGAATAATTAAAAGTTAAAATATTATTTTTCCGTGTAAAACTAACGATAGCACATTTCGCAGCATTCAGGAATAAACGATTCGAGGAACAATAAAGAGTTAGTCTATCTAGATCCTCATAGGAATAACAAGAACGTACATTTTCATATCGTCTGCAAAAAGTAGAAAATTACAAAATTGGAAACAGTTATTTATGTCATCGATATAGAATTTAAATAGTAGGGGTCCTAAAAGGCTACCCTGTGGTACTCCTGAGGATATACTTGTCGAGTCAGATTTAAATCCTCCAACGACTATACGCTGGCAACGGTTTTGTATATACGATACAAATCAACGTAGTAGATCACCAAGAATTCCAACAGTACTTAGTATTAGGATAAGATTAGTATGTTCTACCTTGTCAAATCCTTTACTGAAGTCGTGTAAATAGCATTAACTTGATTGCATTTACTCATTTGCAGCGATAAAAAACTCGTAAACAGAGTAAGGTTAGATACCGTATACCTGCAAGATCTAAATCCATGTTATTGGGGTAGAATGGAATGAGTAGGTGCTGCATATAATTAATCATAAACTATTTTTTCAAATAACTTACTGATTATGGAGAGTTTGAAAATTGTAACATTAGTTCTCGAAACTAATTTGTGTATTGTTGTAACAAAGGCTTGCTTCCACTCATCGAGAAAAGTGCCATAACAAATGACCACTTGAAAAGTAAATGGGAAGGTCACAACGGTGGGACACCATGGGCATACACAATGGTGGGACACCATCTGGTCCAGCACTTTTATTGAGATCGAGCTTGCTGATGTACTTCTTCACCAAATTCTTAGTTATTTCAATAGACGAGATGTTATTACCAAGTGATCTCAGCAGAAATACTAGGATCAGGACTAGCGGATTTCGGTTCAAACATGGATTCAAAATATTTGGAAAACATATTACATACTTCCTGCACTGAGTCGGAAACACTACCTAAGAACGTTACTCTTTTAGGGACAGAGTCGGACTTCCATGAGGAATTAACGTAAGGCCAGAAGGACTTGGGACTACTACAAAGAATATTTGCATAGTAGTCTTGGTTTAGACGCTTATGTCTGGACGCAGGGAAAATTTATTATAGTCAAGAGGGTTGTAAATCCGTTTAAACCTCTAATAATATGGATATTTCTCCTTTGTTATATTAATTAATGGAGCCGCATACCCAGGGAAATAATTGGATGCCCATACCAGTTTCGTTTGCACATAAAGATCAATTAGCCTAGCCAGAATTTAATAGAACCTGCTTATAGCATAACTAATGTCAGTGCTACATATAAGCTCCTCCCAATTAAACGCTTCAAGTTCAGCATTGATTACGATATATTCAACTTTACTAAACTGCGTCACCTGCCTGCGCGAATCCTGAAGTGGTTTCAGGAGGTCTAGGGAATATTCAATAATGAGGGCTCTGTGGTACTTCTAATCCTCTGGAACTATTGGGTTGTCGCTAGCATAAACATTAATATTTACATTGCATAGGACCAAATCTAACGTTTTTTCCATAGTGTTACGGATACCATTATATTAACAAAGACCTGCCATGCACATAGTGTCCACGGTTAAGGCAATATGAGCAGAGGATGGAAAGTTAGTAGGCTTTAAAAACGAGTTTTTACCTTCGAATTCCCAATCTATTTCAGGCAGATTGCAGTCGCCAACTAAGATAAATGCATCTTCAGGATGGCTAAGGACAATGTCGACTAGTCGAAACATAAATGATTCAATATTTCCATTATAGTTGAGTGTTCTAGGAAAGTACGCTCAGCATATGTGAATTAAAGTGTTACATCTTTTTAAAGATGACGACGGTATCGTAACCCAAATGTCCTCAGCACACGTACTCCACCTAGGCTGATCGTGAGCATTTATCTCACTTTTAACGTCTATTAGAACACCACCACCATATTTCTAGCCCATAGTTACGTAGTTGCGGTCATGTCTGAATACTGCGTAGCGGTCATCAATCAACTCGCTGCTCGATATTCCTTGGTGAAGCCAAGTCAGTGCAATAACGTCGAATTCGTTGCATAACAATCTTCGAAGGATAGCGTTTATTTTAGTTCGGAGACATCTAACATTTTGATAATACGTGATTAATTTCATAAAGAATCGTGAGGTGTTTGGACCAAAACAAAGCTTACTCCCATTGGACGCACATTAAATGAAATAGGTGGGTGCAGAGAGTATTTGACTAAACTGAACAAATAATCAATCAGATTTGACATGGGTAAGTAATATTAATGAAATGTAAGTAATAGGCAATGATAGTCATAGCAGCAGAGAACGCGACTGTAATCTAAAATATAATATATATTAAAAAAACTGAAATTTTACATTTGCTTGTTGCTTGTTAAAGACTGTCTCAACTTGACAATTCATCATGCATACGGAAGCATTTCGGCACCGTGTGTACGGCTCGTTTGATATTTCAAACCGAGCGAATTGCGCGCATGCATCAATCGTATTCTAAAATGGCGACCCTTACGAAAGCAACGGAAAATTGAAGAAATAGATTAAAAAGTAATAAATAAAGCATAATAAGAAGCCCAGAACCCGTTTCAGACCATACCGAGTCGTTTGTTGTTAACTAATTTTCTCTAGGATAGGTGCGAACGGATGGACGGACAGTGAGTATCGTGAGTCGTGACATAATACTTTTTTTTTTAAATAAAAAATATAAAACTATGGGCCGAACTCTAAACTACGTGTATGCAGCAATGAAACCACACATTCGTGACTCCCCAAGCACGGGTTTCAATTAGTAATTTCGGCTGCTTCCAATCTTTTGCACTTTATCGAATCTCTACCAATAAAATAATACACCGACTCTACCAAACCGACGCACGCCATGTTTAGTGACTTTAGTAAGACATTTGATAAGGTTAATCACCTACTCATATTGCAAAACTACTGGAAGTCGGTATACTCGGTGACTTGTTGAGATGTTTCATTTCATATATCAGTAATAGGAGCAAATTGTAGTTGCGGTCGTTCTCCAATCAGACATTGTTTTAGTAACATCGGGTGTCCCGCAGAAAAGTGTTTTAGGTCCTCTGTTATTTTCAATATATATATATATATATAAAGTTATTTTCAATAAATATATAAGACGACTGTTTTATTCTTTCTAAATTCCTCCTCTTCACAGACGATATGAAGATTTTTAAGAGAATGAAATCAATTCAAGATTGTTAAACTTTCAACCGTACTTGAGTGGCACAGTTCAACCGTACTTAGACTATTGCATAAACTCTCAATAAGATTATGCAATAGTCTAAATCAATTAAAAGCTTCAACTAGGGACCTTGGGGTAATCCTAAACGAAAAAGTGGAATTTCTTGAACGCAATGATACCCTCACCGCGACGTCATGGCTTTGCCATGTTAGATTTTATTACCAAATACGCCGAACACTTCTCCAATTTAAAAACTGTCAAAACTATTTTCTATGCAAATATGCCTGTCTTAAGTATCGTCTTAAGTATGGAATTTAAGAAATGGTGTCCATATTGACAGAATCGAGCGGATCTAAAACCAAATCCTAAAATTCTTCAACCTGAGATTGTATCCAGCACGCACAGTCACAGAACACCTAGTTCTATGGTATGACGACATAACTTTCCTCTATTAAATAGCCAATTGTGACATTGCGGCTGTGGATAAAGACTTTAAGATTAATTTTCGAATTCCATTAAAAACCACAATACGGATCTTTATTAGCTCTATTATCACCTATCAGCCGCCCGACGTTGGTTATATATCGTAACCTCCGTAGCCACGTTTAAGCACTGGTTCCTGTTAGATCACCAAACATCGGGTATGGACAATACAACGATGGGTGATCGTCTGCGTACTCCCACGTGATGTTATAAAAATCCAGCGGCTTGGAAGATAATTGTCGCCGAATAATGAGGATGTGTGTTTGCAAAAAATTGTATAGATGGCGCCACCTTCGATTAATATGGAATTGGTCTCCGAATGCATAGCCCTTATATACTATAATACTCGTGTATATAATCTACGACTAGACCGAATGGTATTGCCAAAGACCAATAAGCCACCGCACCATCTAGCGGAAGGAAATGGCAGTAAACATCCGCATAAGGTGAATCGTTACTGCAAGAAGTATAAAAGGAAAAATAACATATACATAATATGTTTTTTTATTGTATGTATTGTATAAATATTAATTCATATTAAGGAAAACGGCGCCTTCTGATCACATCACTCCTGTACTGTTTTTATGATTTTTTACTTTGTTCTTCCTTGCCGCTCCCTCCTCCTCGTATTGTTTTTATTTAATAAAAGAAAAATTACATAAGAATCATTTAAAAATACAATGATTCTGCACCATTCCCCAATTTTATATAATAGCAGTGTTTTCTAATTTAATGGTTTCATGATTTAAGATTTAGATTGTTACAAAATTGTTATAAATAATCATCAAAAAAGAAAATAATCATAAAAAAATCAAATTAATCATTAAATAATAAAAATAGTGAACTACCTTAATAAATATAAACATAAACATATAAACATAAACATAAAAATATGTATAATAAATACAAATAAAAATATTATCTCATAAACATAAAAATCTAAATTCACTCTTATTACTTAAAAACATACAATTCACATTTATTCCTTAAAAATGAATATTTTTCTATGTGGTTACCCAAGCGACCTTTTCGCGAACTTACTGAAGCAATATTTAGTTGTAGACAAAAAAACTGAATTTTCGCAGTTAGTAATCTATTAGAATATTGTTTTGAAGGCCCGCGAGGCACGACCACGAGGCCAGTAGCCCCGCGTGGTAGGCGGAGTAAAAAGGCGGTCCACAAGGGCCGTAGATCCAAACGCCAGAGAAAAAGGTGCCTAAGAATAAGGCAGGCCGCGAGGGCCGCAAACCCAAACACCAAGGAAAAAGGTGCCGATGAAAAAGTCTGGCCGCGAAGACCGCAAACCCAAATGCCAGGGAAAGAGGTGCCGAAAAAAGAGGCAGGTCGCGAGGGCCGCGGGCCGGAGAGGACGCGGGCTTACAGCTACGGGCATACTATAATAGCTACGGCCTAAAATCCGTTGACGAAAAGACGACTGTGACGAAATGTATCCACTAACTCATGTATGGAAGGGTATGTAAGTGGAATTTCTCTCTCACAGGCGGTCGCTCCGGGTTTAGACGACTTTATTTTGAGACAACCGACCGCTCGAGATCGAGACCAGACCGCTCAATAATGGCGGAGAAGAGGGACGCAAATGTAACGGCTATCAATGCAGTACACTCACACGTCCAACACTCGATCTTTTGTTCAGCCGTTATAAAAATGTACCTTGTTTAATTGCGGTGAATTGAAAGCATCCACGGGCTCCTTTTTCTCCATTTTTTTTAATTGTATGAAATGTATGCACATGTTAAAATAGGTGATAGTGCACAGTGAAGCCGCAGCTGTCACTTGCACGTCATCCATTTTCCCCAATGTATGATTTACTGAGTTGCTCCCAAAGTTGAGCGAATGTGTGGTGACGTTCCTCATACTTGGCAAACTTCGCTGAGTAGGTACTTCGGCTAGAAACTTCGACTGCGAGTGTAGTGGACGCTTTATACATTGAAAGAAAGCATCCTGACACAAATGTCATCGAAAGACGAGTGCCGAGCTGACAGTAGTATAGTCCCTGCGCATCGTCAACTCCGGATGGCAAATAGACATCTACATTATCACAGACTGAAAAAACGAAGAAGAAACATTTGCAATGGTATTGGATTCAATGGAACACTACGATCACATAATGTAATAAATGTATATGTAGTTTTCGAGGCAAGCACGTCGACTTCAGAAAGTTAGTAAAACTATAAAGCCGTTGTTATACAATATAACAATGTAACTCGAGACTCGAGCCAACAAACTGCGATGCGACCGCGACACTACGCAGACAGAATAACGATGGGGAACGGAATGTTAAAATGCTCTCTGCATACTCTGCTGAAGGTATCTTAAGTGGGGAACGGAGAAAAAAATAAAAAGTACTAACAGCTATTTTTTAATTTAAACATTAAACTTTTAAAAACACCTATTTATTAGCAATATTATGACTCATGACTTTATTTCAAGTCGACATGAGATGTAAGATTATTTGAAATTTACCACTTCTCGCTCTGATAGCGTACCATTGACGCGCCTGACGCCCGGCGAGTCTTGTGACGTCATTTCAACAGTCGTACACGACGGTGGCGGATACACCCCCTCCCCCCCCCTCCCCCTTTGGTATGTCTGAGTTTGACGGGAGTTGGCGTCTGGCGGCGACATATTGGTGCGCCGCGCCGTTGGACGCGCAAGCCCACATTTTTGTCAGTAATGAACTAAAAAGTACGATTTCTACCATAAACGCCATCAAAAACATATAATACGGGGCGATTTAGCGGGCCAAATTAGATTTTTCTATAGTTACAAGGGCAAAAAAGAGGACCAAAACAAGTATATTCCAAAATTCTGACACAAAATCAGCAAAAAAAGAGAGATGGGGGTGCAAAAATTAGAAGTTGGGGGACCCCATAAAGGCTGCAAAAACGGGCGAATGCCCATCTGTACACATCTGTAAAACACTGCTGGTGCACATTGCCAACCAGCGACGATGGCTTCAGTGACTCAGTTTCATGATATTACAAAATTATGATTGTTTTCTCTATCCTGCCGCGGCACAAGAAAGATTGACTAGTCGACATGATTTCCATATGACGTGACTCCAGATGTGTCGATTCACTCCCTTGCCGAAGGCGTTCTAAAATCCTAGGTTCTGGGAAGAATGGCTTCGTGATGTATTAAGTTATAGGCATTAGGCGGAAAATACTTATCATATATTTCTTTTTTCTTAATTTCTCCTTTCACTACGTAAATTTAACAACTTTGACTTTTGTACATCGAGTACCAAATATAATGTAGGTAAACTCTAATTAGGAACAAAATCAATGTTCATGTATTTAATTCACATTTACAATTCAACAAAATCTTCTCCAATTCAGTTTTTTTAAATACAATAAAAAGTACCAGTAGTTTTCAAAATGGTTGCAATTTATACATAAAGCGTAAAAATTCAGTTGCTTCTCTTTCCTCAATCCCTATCATATCGATTTCTGATCTGCCTCTGGTACGCGCCCTATCGTTTAACCCATTATAACTACTTTTAGAGGTATCATACAGAATGTCAAACAGGTCGGAAAAAATAGCAATTATAAAAGGTCAAAGTTTTAAAGACCTCGAAATTAAAAGCAGGGGCTAGTTTAGGGACAGAGATAGGTTTTTTTCCAATCTATAAATCGATATGACAAATCTATTGGTTCACATATATTTCTAAATGAAAAAGTTTACGTCTCTAAAATTACGGAATCACGATCCGTAATTGAGCAATCCACTCAAGTGTGGTTGAAATTTTCAATGCCAATGTCATCACAATGGGGGTATTATTTAGCAAAACCCTCAAACATAAGTTCCTATATTTCTTAAGTAGGGTCGTTTATCTAATTTCCCAGTTTTCGTTAGCGGCCGTTATTTGATGTAGGTCGGCTATAGGCTACTATTGCCTGCTATACAGGGAGCGGAAACCCATACAAAACTGCTCCAGTATGGAAATGTTGGTCCTTCACGTACAAATTGCAGCCCCAATGAGCCAGTTTTCGATATTACCGACTGTGCTTGCGAGAACGTCAGCTGTCGTCGATAAAATCATATTATTAGGTAGATACGCCTTTACTTCCGCTCGCTGTCATTTCTTTTGATTTGATATATCGCTGGAGAGAACTGAAGAATATAGATGCACGTGGAGAGAACTGAAGAATAAGATTATCCTTTTTGGAGAGTTTACTGTGTGAGTTTGAACAGGATGGGTGGAGAAACGTTCCCAAAATATAGAGCATAAGACACGTAACCGGGTATAGCGTTATAGTATGTCTCGTATCGGTATGCGAAAAAATTGGAAAATTGAAACACATTTTTGTGGAAATCCTCACAGGCAGAAATTCAGTGTTATAAGTTTCTTTCATAAACATACAGCGTTATTATTGAGACGTATCTAGATAGTTTAACGTATCAAACGATATTATACATTGACCACAAAGGATCCTCGATGTCGAAATTGCAATAGACAAAATAATGTTTTTTATCGATTTTATTTCAAATTGTTGTAAGGAGTAAAATAATATTATTATTTCTTTAACACTGTATCTTAGACCAGCAGGCAAAAGAAAACCCTGAACCAAGTGCAAAATGTATGTGTATTGGACTGTAGACGAATTCAAAATGAAATATTACCTACTAAATATAATTATGTCGTTTAATTGTTTATTAAATATTTGAAAGATAACATATTTGACATAAAAATATAACAAATCGATAATTATAAAAAAACAAACAATTGATTTTCAGATACAGGCAATGGTCCTTTACAAAACTGCGATATAGGTACATGTGTATTTACACTCATTTTCGCAAAAATATAAAATGGAACATCAAACAAATAGAAATCCGTCCAAAGAAAAGTATAATATGAGAAATTACTTCCTGAGGAGGAATCAGTAACCTGGGAAATCCCCAGTAATGGATGATAAAATAGTTTTGGATCTAAAATAATACCCAGGTATGTGTGCTTAGAAAATATATTTTTTTAAAATATCGTTGAAATACAGAAATATACATAATCACTGTATCTGATTACACAGCTGATCACAATTTATACGCGGTTTCGTTTTCCAAATCTACCTACCTATCTTCCATTATAATTTGACACGGTTTGTAGGTAAATATTATGTACGTTTGAGCAAAATAATTAAACACATTTTATCATTCAGGAAAAGGAATATAAAGGTGAGCGCCTTTATAATCTATGCTCAAAAACGTAAATAGACCTTTACATTATGCGGGGTGTTTTGTACCTGAAATTCTTCATTGATAAATCTTCTTCTAAAATACGTATTTTTATTACGATTTAAAAAAATATTTCTTAATTTTAAAAAATGTGTATTTTTATTTATATAGGTACACTGATTTTTATGATACGAAATTTGTGAAACTAAATTCTTGATTCTTAACAGAAACTTTGTAAAACAACTACTAAAAAAATACACCTTTAACCGGAAAGAAAGTGGATAATGTCACAATGATGAATGAGAGTAATGATAAAACAATGATCATTATTTTTTCTCTGAAACGATTGTATTTGACATTATTCAACATACTCCAACCAGAAAATTTAAATACCTGCACTTTTAAAAAAATAACTTTAGGTACTGTATAAACACGTTTAAACTATTATTTTTTCCCTGTATCGCCTATAAATATTTGTGTCATCTAAAACTAACCGGCAAGGGTCCAATGTACTTACATACAAATTTATGCAGTTATCATAACCATGCGTTGGTGATGATGAGTACCTATATGATTGTTAGCGCGACTGTTGAAATAATGTCGCCATCTGATTTTTTAGTTATTGTTCTTATTTCATTAAATTATTATATAACCGTTTAACTAAAATATAAAATTCCTACATTCCTGATAGTTTTTTGTAAGAATAAAATCTAAATTTTGATATCGGTATTTTGAATCGACGGCAATATTCGATTAAATTTCATTATGGAAGTACTATAGCCCGTCAGCCCGAGACTTTTAACGAACTTTATCATTATATCGCCCCGAGATAAAACGTACAGAATTTTGATGTAACAAATCCACTATCCAACTACACCGCGGCCAGTAGGGCCCCGTATCGACCTGCGAGCGCGGCGCAAATGTGAGCGGCCCGAAGTGAGCCACTCGATGTGAGTATTCTCCGAGTGCAACATTGAGCGGCTCGTAGTGAGCATACGGCCGGGCTGGAAAATCGTGTGCCGGCCGGGTAAATGCACATACACATAAACATACAT
>JAOPUG010155410.1:0-12002 GCA_027564375.1 Micropterix facetella | reverse complement strand
GCTAAGAATTGCTGAGTTAAATGTTTCTATTACCAAGTATTATTATTATTGATTTATGCATCAATGACCAAGCCGCATAAATAATGTTATCAATCGGTTTGCTTTATTTAATTATTCATGTATTCAAAGAAATATAAGTAACATTACTGCGTGTATGCTTAAAAGCAATGCCAATACGCTACGTACTTATACTAATACTATATTAAAGTAAATGTTTATTTAAAAAAAATTAACCTTTATTTAGGCATGCCAAAAAACTTAAGACGTTAGTCGCACGGGGTCGGCAGTTACCCAAAAATGACAGGCATTCAATCAAAAATATTGAAATGATATAATCAATTTTAACTTTTCTTTATTTACTTACTATCTATTTAAATTTTAGAAAATAGCAAAAAAACGGTAAATATATTTTGACAACAATTAAAACTTAATGTTTATCGGAAGTACAAAATTAGTTAACAATTATCTCAGACAATTTGGCACGTCACAATCGTTTTTCTGTAGCTTTTTTCATGGGCAAATGTTACATATTCCTCGTTTTAATGTTTGTAAGCCATAGCTAGATGTCGAAGGGCCTGGAACTTCACAATCAGGTAAACGCTTTGGGGTCGCAGCGACCCCAAGTACTGCCATATAGCACGTCTGATCACTTCCGCTGCACGGCGGCGCTGAGGCGGGAGTTGCTAACGAGCTAGGAAGCTAGCAGAAAGTTCGGCTTGCTAACGTAAATAACTAAAAAATAACTCCAATTGAAAATTACTTGGAGTCGCGAAGATCCCGAGCGACTAATTAAAAGTTAAAAAATACATGTTACAATGTCTAAATCTTTGTTCTAATCAGTATAAATAAAACCGTTCCTTGCTGATATAAAATCTACTCAAATTCACATCACATAATATCTTGTATCTATCATAAGTTATAGTTAAAGTAATTAACGTGGATCGGGCATTTAAATAAGGCACCTAGGACATCATCCAAAATATGGCTCAGTTCTCCACCCAGGGCGTCACGCTGTTGGACATCATCAATTTAACCGATAAAACCGTTTAACTTAAAAAAATGTTTTACGTTTGTTTTATAGCTTAATTTGAACATTTGGAAGTGTAAACTACTACGGGCGAACCCGTCCACCACGGAGGGTTTTAACGATATAGATCGTTCTATCACCCCATGGCGAAACGTAGAGACTTAAGGACGAAGATAAATCTACGTACCAAGCTACGCCTAAGACCGTAAGAGACCAACGCCTTGCAGCGAGGCACTGGGAATTTTCAACCCAGTGGTCCTCCTCGCGCCCTTACTACCAGATGCGGATCAAATTCTTCCAATCCGTCTGGTCACAGGTCCGAGGTCGCTTGCGCAGTCCTCTACCTCTAAAACGGTATCCCTAACTGGGATGTAGGGGATACGGGACAGCCTTCGCTCGGCAACTCTCACCGGAGATCGGGTGGCCGACACTATCATATCTATGGATAAGCATTAGAGGTACCTACTTACCCCCGCTTTCTTAAGAAGCGTACACTTCTAAACTCCTTCAGAATCAGTCAGTTACAACACGGACGTTTGCCCGACCCGTGTGGCAGCTGTCCAGGTCACGCCCGAGTTCCCATCCCCGGGTCGGCCGCACAGCGGGTTCACCGGGTTGGTACCTCTTCGGGGAGGCTCCTGAATAGGAGTTGCTCCGCAAGCTGGGTCGACCAGAACACAGCGGCCATTATAGCCAATACTCCATGTAGCCATTATGAGCCAACATCTAGAAACAACGTGGCGTGCATTAATATGTGTGCATGTGGGTGGCTATCAGATAGAGGACAATGGCATTATTAGGCACAGCCGCGTCAACGCGCCTATCTAACTTAATTACCTAAATTAGGCTACTTCTACCTTCTATCTTACATTAAAACGAATATATTCTCGTCTAATTAGTACATAATAATTATTATACGTTGCTCCAGGTGTGGTGAATCAGAAATCAAGCTACGCCAATGTCACCGCTTCATTGCTACTATCATGCTTTGAAAGCAATATGGTCTCTTTCATACATAGCCAAAGCATTCGTCTTTATACAAATGAGATGCGGTTTAGATTATTTTGTGTAATTTTACTGTGACAATTCTAATTTGTTTAAAAATTTATACACATTTTTGCTTCTATTTTTATAGCAAACGCGATTCAGTGTTGGAGGATTAATTAGACGAGACAGCCGGTTTCAGTCCACACCAGACGGCAGACGAAAAACGGTAAATTATTTTATTATTTTATTTTATATTAATTGAGGGTACTATAAAAGCATAAGACCTATCTGTGAGATGTAACATGCTTGCCCGCAGGTTTGCACGGTGTACGAGTCATGTAAAAATACTTCTTTTCAAAACATACTGTCAAAATCTCTACACGTGAGCCTTTGGGTAAAGCATACGACAAAAATACTACATACCTTGATGGTTCAATATAACAACGGTTTCAGAATGCTGATGGGGCTGCCAAGGTATTGTAGTGCATCAGGTATGTTTGCAGTTGCCCAGGCCGATGGTTTTCAGGCCATCATTCGTAAACGAACCGCCTCTCTGATGCATCGCATACGCGGTAGCGCCAACGGGATCCTGAGGATAGTGGCTGTAGGGCTGTATTGTCCGTTGCATAAACATACGGTACAACTACATGTGCGACGGCGGGTCTAGCCATTCTCATCCTAGCCAATTCATGAACATGTTACATATTTTATTTTAAATTCGTTTATTTTGTACTTTATTTTTTTTTAACTTCTATTATTTTTTAAATCATGTATGTGTGTCTGTGTACTAACCTATTCTATAAGCCAAAATTGTACCTAATATTATATGGAGTCCATGCCGTCCGAAATAAAATTTCATTCATTCATTCATTCATAAGTCTTGGTATCTCTCAGTCCGCCCGTATGTTACCATTGATGCCTCGGCCATCTTAGTGACCCATAAGTGACCGAAAATATACATATTTTTGATCGTCGATGAACTTCCGCTATGTTTCTAAAAATATCTCGGTGGATAAAAATTACAGTAAAAGAATCTGGTTGCTAAACGATATCAAATATGTACATCCCCAAATACCGTCTTGATGAAGCGACATGTCGCAGTTATATAAGCATTGGCTATATAATAAGTGCGATAATTTATTTGCCTTCGGCCTTCAAACTTTTTTGTTTCCTTCTCTTTGAATTAGCTGATAGTTACCACGTCTTTCTTGTTTGTCTGTTTGTCTGTTCGGTATAAAGTTTGCAATCGATTTTAAACTGACTTCCCGATATTCGATCATACTGAAATTTCGCACACACATATGGTCCTGGAAACAATACAATACAATATACTTTTAGTCTGTTTTAAGGTCGAAAAATAATACAATTAAATAAATAGCCCCATCTGGCAGTGGCAGTCCTAATTACAATGCAATCAAAGCGCAGCGCTGCCATCGGCGGAGGTTGCTAGGCAACGCTTCGCCTTGCTTGAAAAAAAATAAAATTTTGACTGTCAAATTCATTGACATGTCTGCACTGAAATTTCTTTCCGTGAACACTTATTGTAATGACGCTAATCTGTGTTTAGGTTTTATTTTGTAAACTTAGTGAATTAAATGTATGTATCGTAAATAAAAAGTAATTGACTTCCAGTAAAGTAATTGGTCTTCCAACATATATAATTATAACACTAATAGTAAGTAGTGCATTAGTGAACATTTCTACAATGGTCAAGGAGATAGTCACCCAATGTAAGCGATGACTAGAGAAGGAGGAGCTAAAACGATAAGAGAAGCTTCAACGATAATCGGAAGCGCATTAGGTCGTCTCATATCATTGGATAGATTAAGAATAGAGGAGCTCGATTGCTAAAAACTCATTGGGGACACCGTGCAATGAATATGCAATAAAGGAGATGGACAGAAGGCGACAACTAGGACTCCAGCACCATGCATGAGTCATATATTTAAAAATATTACCTGAGAAGGATCTGTCATTAATTTACTTGCTTGTTTCTTTACTTTATTTTTTAAGAAAATAACAATTAAACAGATTGATGTTTTATTGGCAGGTAGGTATAACAATTTTCTATTTAAGATATGATCAGGTGAAGAGAAATTGATATAAACCTGAAATTTTCCATATGTCTCTGTCATAATTTTGTCAAGTTGTTCAAAATCGATTGCATTATTTCATATACACGACACTAAAAAGCAGAAAATATTTATTTAAAAAAAAATAATATTTATTTTACCACGTTTTTAAAACGGACTAAAAATATAAAATAATTCCTCCTAGCCCCATACAGACAATGAAAAACGTGGGGTGCATACAATAGATAATTAATTGATGCATGAATAGTTCACATGTCATACCGAAGTCACTAATAATTGGGTGCCAAGTTTTCATCAATCGAAATTCATCGCAAATTTATGAAAGCTCTTCAAATCCTGCATGCGGATTTTGAAAGAGCGATAAGTTTCCACACCAGGATGTGTTGATCGACTCCGCTACCTGCCACTTAGTTCAGATTTAAGAAAGTGTGTGTTCTTGAATACAAGGATCCCAAGGATCAACGATATCAATAGTTGAGATTTGAGGATAATCAAGCAGTTGGACTTTGCTAAAACATATTTGAGCAATATGCAAATCGTCCAAGACAATAAGATCAGGGTTATGATTTCCCATATATGTGCCTACTTGAATTTGAATTACGATTGACAAATTGCTATTTTTCTAGTAACTTAGGTGTGAACTGTGAACTATTTACGCATCAATTAATTATCTATTGCATGCGCCCCACGATTTTCGTTTTCTGTATGAGGCTAGGAAAAAATACTTTATACTTATTAGTCCTATTTAAAACCGCTCTAAATTAAAAAATAATTTTTATTTAAATACTTAATTTATCGGCTATAGTCACGATTTCTAAGTTCGATTATTAATTTCTACATATTCTACCATTGGCCTTTATTATACTAATAGTTGATTGAACACAAAAATCGAATAATTCGAATCTCGTTCGTTATAGGGGCCGTCCCCCTCCCCCATACCTCCCCCATCCCGCCGTCACTCAAGCCACTACACAGCGTCTACAGCGTAACGAGTTACGCAAAAAACAATATCGACAAAATAAAGTACGAGTAAGTAGGTAAATTAATAATGTAAATTAAACTAATAAATATTGTTTCTTTATAGTCATAAATAAATAAATAATTACATTACATTACAACTAAATTTGATTTAAGTCAGAATCTATCACATCAAAATAATAATTAAAGATCATAAAAACTAAAATTACAAATAATTGCTTAAACGCTTTAAAGTTATAACTAAGATTAAAGAGATATTATGCAAAAAAAAACAAATAGTGAATACATTAATTAAAATTTGTCTTCGCTGGTACTATCGTCGTCTTGAACATTGATGATAAATGGTCGAGTATCGATTAAATGTGCTTTCGCTAAGTCATTACTCTGTAAGTTTTCAGCATGACGAACACATTTATTCCAGTATTCGGAAGTGACATGGCAATGGCTTCATTCGATAGATAGCTTCTCAACATCTGCATTTTAAAGGGTTTTAAACTTTAATTATTATATTATTACTTTATAACCAATCTAAACAAAATGTAATAATTACATCGACATATAAATAAATCTTTTATCAACATACTACCGTCCCTACGATCATCGACTTTTATGGCCTGAATCGTCAGTTAGTACTGCGGCGATCTAGTATGTTGGACTGGCTCTAACTTGTAAAATGAGAACTATTTTTTGTACCGATTTGAAGGGCCATGCGTACCATCATCGAATGTGTCGGTAAATAAATTTGATGTTTTATTCAACATTTGAATTTTATTTGATTTGAAAAGTTGACTTCAACAGCAAGGTCAACGTGTTGTGGGACATTTGGCCGTTGGTGAGTCATTTTGTATTTTTTCTGCCATGACAATGTGCTTTTTTTTGTAAAACACCTTATTAAAAGGTGGGTAGGGTAATATTCGATAAGCTTTCACTAATCGCTTAGCCATCCGCTGCAGACACCATTGTGCTTTACAGGGCGAGGCAAAGTGTGGTATTTTTTAATTTGCCTTTAACATTTGCTGAAAATTATTTTGGATTCTTATTATACTATCTTCGTTGTTTGCAACATAAGAGTTGAAACATACGTTCTACATGGATTTTTGTCCTGATCGTAACAAGAAGAAGGCATCATAATCGAGCAGATACTTATATGGCTTTCCCTGTCGATTGTATTTAATCGTCTCTTATATTATTTCGATCTGCTGTGGTGTTAACCAATTTTGATGTTTACTAGACATTACTTTTTTGCTTCAGAACATGCAAATCAATCCCTGCACTAATTATATTAGATAATACAACGATAGCATTGTCAAAGTTGTCTGTCAGTAATAAGTTATCCTAATCAATAAGCTATAAATAGTGGTTGAGAGATGTATAATTTGCCTATGGAAAATTACTTCTGAAGATAGCTGGAGTTGTTATAAAAGTTTTGTATTTATGATTTGGAATGAAGATATTAAAAGACGGATGATGAGCTTCTTCTTTCACCCTAGGATTTCAGGCGTGTTCGACTTCTATTCGCTCTTCGACTTCTATTCGCAAGAGCTAAATCCAAGATTTTGGAGCGAAGCTGTTTTACCGCGGCGAGACTGAACTCGCAAAAATTGTAATGTGACGCTTTTGGTGGGACGCTTTATCACCAAAAGTACGAGAAGACGCTTTACCGTCAGAAGTGCGAGACTTCTTCTTCTTAGTTTATTTGTAGCAGTTCCATGCAGCTTGGTTGCTGCTTGATCGTCAGAAGTGCCTGTCCCCGCCCCCCGACTTCGTCCAACTTAACCAACTCAACTCCCCCATGATCCCCTTCCGGACTCCAACACCCTCGGCCACCCCCGCTTCGCCGGCCGCCCCCGCTTCTAACTAATTCAATGTTTAAAATAAATATTGAATTAGTTAAGACCTTCGCTCCTATCGGGTGTCCCATTACACCTCTGTCTTTTTTTGCATTCACTGTATGATTAAATTAGATACAATCAATCAAATCTACATAAACGAGGAAAACTGAACCAATAGAGGCTGCGTTAGTGAGATTATCGCCGTCGTCTTCTAGCCATGTTAACTCTGGAAGATTAAAATATCCTACCACCAAGAACTTGTTGCGGGATAGTTTTGGACAAGATCGCACATTAATTCGACAAATTCCTTCACTAATCTATCGTGTGATAAAGACACATGCGATATGCAAATCTGTACCCACTATATACGATGTGGACGGAATGGTAAACCAGAACCATTCATCATTCGTCGTGCTCCAAGCTTCCCTGCAGGAACTCCCTTCGCAATCGGACGAGAACTCCTCCACTGCGTTTCTTACCGACGGTTTCGGGATCCCTATTTCGCTCAGAGTGTTATAGCGTGAGTCCAAAACCTCCGCGTCCAAAATGCCTTCCAGAAGCCAATATTCCATAGCCAAAATTAGGCCATAATCGATGTATAAAGAGCTATTTTTGAAGATATTAGTCTTCGTACGGAATCCTCGAAAGTTCTGATATCTCATAGAAAGATTATTTATTCATAGAGAGGTTTTACATTCAATTTAAAAATTGCAACTAAAGCAGATAAATGAAATAAATATTCAAAATAATAATGGTACCATAAAACGGTAATTCATAGTTGATGACATCGTGATAAAAATAAGCAGGGAGCATTTTATTAAAATTGGATGTGCAATTAATAAATCGAACTGAGTTAGCGTTCGCCGCGGCGTGTCTCACAGTATGAAGTGATGTGATTTTGTGTAAAGGCGGATGTGCGTGCGCAAGCAGAACTTACGCGTGTATGAGGAAGTGGTTTTCGACAGCGTTGCCAACCGAGTAAAACTATAAATACATTTTCTGTTTAAATACAAAGAAACTAGAAATATTAAAGTAAATTGAAATAAAATGAAAAAGATCAAAATTGTATTATAATAATACGAGTGCGTCGTTACTTGGAGACCTGGGAAGCGTCCAAATGTTTTTCGATTTTTTTAGATCTATTTCGCTTCTTATAAGGATTGGGGGAGGATCGTATGTAGTTCTTTCGCTTATATGTATATTTTGAATTGTCTTACCCAGAGAAATTTCACCGCTTTGATTTTTGCCAGGTTTTTCTGAGAAGATCATTGAAAAATGGCGTTAAGTGGTCGTTGGCGAAAATCATGGTTATTATTGCTGGAATGCTGAGGTCGGTCGTGAAGATTCTCTTTCATTTCCTCAATCCGTACGATATCGAATCTTTAATCTTGCGATTGCTAACTTTTGCTGTTATCACCTTGGACGGTTGTTAACGATAACTTTGGGAAATACTCCCGGGGTGAACTCTACGTCTTCCGGATGCAGTTGTATTTCGTCGATATGAGCAGTCTTCCTAACTGCCTGAACTAAGTCCTTACACTTATTGATATGTGCAATCAATATGTGAATCTGGGGCAGGAGGAAAACTCAAGGGTTTGTCAAACTTCGGCCCATATGATTATTTTTTTGTATGTATGTATAACATATTAAGATGTTCAGAGTAGTTTAAAATAACTACCTGAGCTGAGCACGTAAACCACGAGAGATCCATAGTGCCTCTCCTGTAATTACTCCCTCAATGAAGAAAAATTACTGCGTGGAAGGGGTTCAAACGTTACGTTAGAGATAATTCTCATGGCGCTCCAAATATTCTTCTGCTTTAACTGCTTTCCAACTGAGAGAAAAAGCTTTCAATAACTTTGTGTGGTTGATAGTCCCTATCTCCGTATGACTTTTTTCTAGAGTTTGGCCACTTAGGTGACCAAAGTAATATGAAAATATCTTCCAATCTTCACAACCTCACTTATTTTACACGTTATTTTAGGGATATGGTATTTAAAAAAACCATAATAATATAAAACACATCAAGCCATCTTGTCTCGTATTCATCGATATTCCTCCGCCTACATTAGTCATAAGATATGAAGATTATTAAATAACCCTTTTATTCATCCTTAAGTTTAAACCTTTATCTAACTATAAATATAACATTTTATACCTTGTTGAAACATTTATTTCTTCCCCCCTCCCTCTCCCGAGGGGGCCAAGTCTTCTTACAATCCTGCGAGGTTTTGTTACTATGCACGATAACTCGAGTAAACTACTTCCGATTTCAAAAAATCTCCATCTATATCCATCATCAATTTTATCTATCTAATACGTAGCTAGTAATTTCTCGGCGTCGATATTAGACGCTTATATAAAGTGATGTAAAAAGCGAGGGCTCGCGTCACACGAGTCGCCCGCGAGTCATCTCGGGCGATGCCGATTGCAGCACTGCGTCTCGCTGGCATGCGGGCTCCTGGGGCGTGGCAAATTACGTAATCACATGTAAACGCACTGCCGCAGAGTGATATCAATTAATTGTATTATTTCATTTATTACAATATAAACAAACCGTAGGACGTACATACACGAAAATTAACTAGGCTCTACGCATTAGTCATAACTGTCGATTGTCGAAAGATTTTTCTGAATCAGACGCAGTTTACTCGAGTTATACTAACATTTTTCGCGCACGATTTCAAGACTTGGCCACTTTGGGTGGTCGAAGTAACTGCTTAAAGCTATATCGTATATTTTTCTTTAAATAAATAAATAAATTATATAAATTACAGATCACTCTATTCGGTCCAACATATCGTCTGGAATCCAAGAACCCCTTCAGTGTGAAAGATGTGGTAAAATTTCTGCATATCTTCGTAGAGCCCGTGGCAGCTACCCATGAGTACGATGCTACTGCGACGCCGAAACTTGCGCGAAATATGTCAATCGAGGTCTTGCAGCAACTTAAGCGGATGATGTATGATAGGTAAGCCTGGGATCTTAACAGATTTTAAAAGCTGTAAATGTAGATAAATGTCACAGAGGACCCGATCGTGTTTCTTCGTGAACTAAAATCGGAAATTTGTTCTTGTGAACGGGACAGGGGAATACATTATAGCAGAATATAAAATGACCGTTTATTATTCCGCGTTGAACTATTCCTTATTAAAACTGCCCACCGAAAAAACAAGAAGGCCGCAACAAATGTATTCAAATTTATTTCGACAGGTATTTTTGGTGCAAGGAAATCGAGTTAAAAATAAATGCAATCGGGTCCAGTATCTACACATATTGAGTTTAATAGCGTTTTTTCTTGAAGTAAAATCGGAAATTAGTTCATGCGAATCAGGACAGCGCAATGCATTAGAGCGGAATGTAAAATGAATGGTTGTCACTTTTACGCATTAAAACTAGCCACAGAAAAAAACGGTTTAATCTAAGCCGCACTAAATATTGTTCAAATTTATTAGGATGGTTATAAGTTCGACAGATAGTTTTGGTGCAAGAAAATCGACGATCGTTCATTTCTTATTCCGCTCTAACATATTGCTATGTCTCGTTCGCATGAACTAATTTCCAATATTAGTTCACGAAGAAACGCAATCGGGCATATTATGTAATCTATATATCGATATAGATAACATAAACTCAAAATGACATAAAATCATAAAAATTACATAAAATAAAATAAAAATAGAAATATGACTTTCAAAATATACGCTACCTACCGTTCGAGGGGTGTTTTATCTTTTGTGGTTTTGGTTTTGGCCCGTCCGTAGTATACATAGAACTGGTCATGTAGTCTGATGCATCTTGTGCGTTTATTTGTCCGTATGTCCAAAGTTTTTAACGTGGTCTAATCTTAACTAAATTTGATATGGAGCCTCCCTGGGTGACCCTAAGTACAACGGGGGATTTAACTGTTACGGGCGAGGCCGTCCACCCCGGAGCGTTTATACGATATAGATCATTCTATTGCCCCGATGCGAAACGCAGAGACTTAAAGTCGATACGCCGATCGACGATGACTATATAAAATCTACTTACCAAGCTCCATCTAAGCCCGTAAGAGACCAACGCCTTACCGCGAGGCACTGGGAATTTTTAAACCCAGTGGGCCTCCCCGCGTCCTTACTACCAGAGGAGCAAAAACGATAAGAGAAATTTCAACGGTAATCGAAGCAGAATCGGAAGCGCATTAAGGCGTGTTATATCATTGGATGGCTTAAGAATAGAGTAGGTCGATAGCTCAAAACTCATCGGCAAGACAACGTACAATGAAGACGCAATGAAGAAGATGAACTGAAAGCGACAACTAGGTCCTCCAGCAACACGAATGAGTCATATATTTAAAAATGTTAACTGAGAAGGATCTGGCATTAATTTATTTTAATATTGAAATAAACTCTTATAATATAAATTTTGCTTGTTCCTGTATTTAATTTTTCAGTAAAATAACAATTAAATACATTGATATATTATTCGTCGGTAGGTATAACAATTTTGTACCTATTTCAGATATGATCAGGTGAAGAGACATTTGCAATGTGTCTGTAATAATCTCATAAAGATGTATACACTCGATTGTAATATTTCATACACATAAGACTAAACATCAGCACAATTATTTAAAAAAAAATTTTTTTTTAATTAATCGCGTTTTTAAAACGAACTTAGAAATGTAAAATAATTTCTCCTAGCCCCATATATAAAACGAAAAACGTGGGGCGCATGCAATAGGAAAGTAATAGTGGCATGAATAGTTTACATTTCATACCAAAGTCACTAACTAATCGGTCCCACGTTTTCATTAATCGTAATTCATCGCAAGTTTATAAAAGCTCTTCAAATCCTGCATGCGGATTTTGGAAGAGCGACAAGTCTGCATTAGAATGTGTTGATCGACTCCGCCACCTGTCACTTAGTTTAAGTTTAAGAAAGTGTGTTCTTGAAGATAAGAAAGCTTGATAAACGATATCAAGGGGCGGGGTTTGCAAAAACCCCGCATCTGAAATAAAAAACAAAAAATCGGAAAGGTCACAAAACACCCCAAAAACGATGTATTTTTCCATTGTGATTGCCGCGAATCCAAGAAAATGT
>JAOPUG010155328.1:0-12023 GCA_027564375.1 Micropterix facetella | reverse complement strand
TACTCGAGTTATCGTGCATACTAACATTTTTCCCGCACGATTTCAAGACTTGACCACTTAGGTGGCCGAAGTAATACTCGTATGAGCGACGTTTAGGCGATTGGAGGAGTGTCTATTGCTTTAGGCAAACTTGCCACCCCACGGAGTTATAACGATTATTGCCAGTCTGTCTCCCGTGGGATAAACGCAAAGACTTGTACAAACATAATCCACAGTCAAACTACGCTAACAGCCTGTAAGATTCCGACATCTTACCGCCGAGGCACTGGAAAGTGCCACCAAGTGGGCCACTTCGCGCCATTACTACCAGATTTGGACGGATTACTCCATCCTCCAGTCTGGTCACAGATTCGAGGTTATTTGTGCAGCCTCTACCTGAAGTTACGGTAATTCGAAAATCGAATTCGTCGCGGATCCTTCGCCCGTCGAGATCAATCGGGATCGGGTGGCCAACGGATAGTTTCTAAGGACAACAGCTAACCCCCGCTTCTTAGGAAACGTACGTCCCCGGAACCCCCCGGTTATTCGCCGGATTGCGCAAGCGATTGGGTGACGCAGCCCAGTGCGCATACTGCCCAGTTTCGCCGGGGCATAATGGGGTCATCCAGCTCTGGTCCTATGACCGTATTTGTCACCTTGGTCGCCCCGACTCACGGCTCAACTCCCATCCGACAGCCTCACCAAAGAGCGACTAAACCGTTGAAGCCGCTATTCGGTCAGATCTGGGGGAATACCTGGAGCGGCCCTGGACGACTGATACATTGGTCGGTTTACCGGGCTTGCTCAACTGACCAATAGCCGGGGGACCTGGAAGCGTAACGCGACTTAAGACGTGGGGGTAGATGTTGACCTTTATTATTAATTTACGCGATGACAGGCGGGGGGAGAAACCCCGCCCACCACCCGGGCAGTTGTAACGACATAATTGTCATTTTATCTGCCCAAAATGTCGTGCGACGACAACCCCACGCGTACCAGAAGGGTAGCGCGTGAGGGATGGGCGAACGGAGACAAGGAGGTATTCTCCGGGTTTCTACCCCCTCCTGCACCCCATAACTCGTTTATTGGATCAATAAAATAAATTAACAAATTCAACTTACATACTAAATATCACAATTATACGATTTAACAAATTTCAAAATAAAACAAACCGGGCGCAGATAAAATCCGGTGGCGGTCCTTACTTTAATAACGCGGATAACACCATCAGCAGCCGGGAATACCTCGTCTTCAATGCCAAGTGGCCAATGAAGCAGTGATGCATTATCACCGAAGTGTTCCACTTCTGGCGTGTTTGTAGCGTATGCAAATAGTCCGTTCTCCATCGTTTCTGACTGTACTAATTTATCTAGTAAAGCGTGACGAGAGAAAACGTGAAGCCTGTCTTCTTCAATGTCAGGTGCGGGTAAATACTTAAGCGGGGTGTAGTTTAAAAAAACGCGCGGGCGTTAGCGCTAGCGGTTCAGACATATCACTAGGGAGTGTCCTACGTATTCGTCACAAACTGGACTTGCGCGAGGATGGTGCTGAGCTCCTCGAAAGAGAGAATTTGTTCACCAATGACAAATGAGTCTTTAGACTCTTTATGTTACATTCCCAATTACGACCAAAATGGCTTGCGGTGGGCGTCCTAAGGATCCAACGAATGCGATTATCTGATAATATGTGGTAAAAGTCCGTGTTAAAATATTTAGATTTTAAGAACTTATGCAACTCAGATATAATGCGTTTAGCGCTAACGTAATTGGTGCCGTTGTCGGAGTACACGCGACTAACAGGACCGCGTCTAGATAAAAGCCTTTTGAAAGCTGACATAAAACTAGCCGTACTAAGATCACCGTCAAGCTCGATATGCACAGCGCGCATTGTCATACATAGGAAAAGACATATGTATGCCTTCGTGGAGCGAACGCCGCGTCCACGAGACATTGTCACCTTGAAAGGACCGGCGATATGCGTGCCCGTATGAGCGAAGGGCTTTACGGATTGCTTTACGCGAAAATATTTATGATCTTATATCCGGATAGTTTGGCTTAGCATGCATTTGTCCACCCTGCTGCGAATTAAATTGCGGGCGGACAGAATCCAGTATTTCAGTCGTAGAATAGACATCAACAAGTCAGGACCAGCATGACAGTTAAATTTGTGATGATAATCAATTAATAAATCCAATATATGGTCCTTTCGTGGTAAAATGACTGGATGTTTTTGTGAAAAATCGAATTCAGATTAGCATCACCGACCGCCGACATTAAAAAGACCGTAATATAAGTGCGAAGAATACAAGTCTAGCCAGCTTGAAAACAAGCGATTTCGTTCGAAAAATAAAATGACTGAACCTTGCGGAGTACCCTATTCTCTGCAGTAAAAACCAGAAGCGGTTATAGAATTGCGAAAAGGTAATATTTTAACAAAGTGGTAAATATGCACAACAATGCCTAAAAATTTACTCCAAGAAGAAACACGTTTAGACATGACACGTTTAGCTATGATGACCGATGTTTCTTGCTCAGAAGTAGCAAGAGTAATAGTCTTCTCTTCAGGGGGATCAAACAGAGCGGTAGACTTATTGACAGTAGCAATAGGCTACTGCGAAGGGGGTGGGTTGATCCACGGCAGATCAGTAAACCACAGCGCGTGATTTAATATTTGAGCAGGCATGAGCCCTCGCGAGAGACAATCGGCGGGATTGTTCACCCCAGGTATATGATAACTAGGAGGCAATTTAGAGTCAATCTTTGAAATCCTATGGCAACGAAGGTATCCCAACGTTGTGGAGAGGAGTGAATAGTGTCACAGTCGTGTCACAGTCGTGTCACTGTCGTATCACTGTCACATCGTGTCACTGTCGAGTCTGAAAACGCGTAAATTTTACCAATGAGGTGACGAGCAGAGCAAACGTCAATAACCATGCGCATGAGCTTCGCAAGTATCAACGCGGCGCAGAGCTCGAGCTGAGCGAGTGAATTCACTTTTCTCGTGGGAGACACCGTGGACTTGGCACAGACCAGATGGACTGAGTTCGGCTGTCCCTCCCGGGTCACAGTGGCTCCGTGAAGCCTGGGCTATAATGGCCGTTATGTTTTGGTCGGCCCAGATTGCGGAACAGCTCCTATTCAGGAGCCTCCCCGAAGAGGGACCAACCCGGTGAACCCGCTGTGCGGCTGACCCGAGGACGGGAACTCAGTCGTGACCTGGACAGCTGGCGCACACCGATTGTTGTCAACGTGCTGCCACTGGCTGATTCTAAAGGAGTTTAGAAGTGTATGCTTCTTAAGACAGCGGGGGTAAGTAAGTACTTCGAATGCTTATCCATAGATATGATAGTGAGGGCCATCTGATCTCGGGTGAGAGTTGCCAAGCAAAGGCCGCCCCGTATCCGCTACATTCCAGTTAGGGATACCACGTTAGAAGTAGACCGAAGATCAGGCCATAGAGGCCGCTATCAGTTGCCTAGCGACCTCTATGGCTTGATCTTCGGTCATCTTTGGTCTTTCTGGCCCGACTGAGAGCTTCAGAGGCACCTTCACCAGACACTAGTTGTCTGATAGTGCGCAACCCGTGAAAGGGACTAGATTTTAAACGTGGTTGAACTGATAAACTTGAAGCGGTTCTGCGGACGAAAAGCGGTAAAATATACGCTGAAACTTACGATCGTACTAGTGTATGCCAATACACAAAAATATTTGACGAATGTCTGCAGAAAGAGCGACAGAAAATAAGTGAATATTCAAAATAATATTAAAACGTTGCCTTGTAAATGTCCCATACTGTTTCCTTTATTCATTAACAACCCATGTTTCTCACAAATGTCAACTTATATCTTTCGCAAATGATACTGTGCTTTTGGGTAACAGGTTGGATTTAAGATTCATACTACGGGCGAACCTGCCACCCCGAGGCGTTTCAATTAACGTTGCCGTTATATCGCCCGAGATTAACGCAGGCAATTTGGATAGAAACAATCCACGTATCCAACTCCACCGCAGCCCGTTAGAGACCAACGCCTTATTAGCGAGGCACTGCGCAAGCAAAGTTAAACCCAGCGGGCTAGCCTCCCTCCCTAACTATCAAATTCAGACAGATTATTTCTAAGGATAGGTGACGACATGTCAACACCTACCCGCACCTCAGGTTGCATTACGCTTCCAGACTCCCCCGGCTATTCGTCAGTTGAGCAAGACCGGTAGGACCGGCCAATACATTAACCCTCCAGGGCCGTCGTGTATTTAGGTGTTTCACCAAGTCCGACCGCATAGCTGGTTCACTGGGTTAGTCCCTCGTCGGGAATGATGTCTGATGGGTGTTGAGCTATGAGTCGGGCCGACCATTATGATAAAGCTGGTCAATAGGATCCGAGCTGTACGACCCCATTAGGCCCCAAAGTGACATTAGGGCTTTTGAGTCACAATGCGAGATGATAATTTATTTGTCCTCAGCGTTTATGCCGTATGACCGTTTTTGGGATCGACCAATACACTTGAATCAAAATTCGGCTCATATACATAGCAAACAGCCCGTTATAAACGGGCTTATATTCTAGTATAATATAGTTGCAATTGGGCTCGTACGCACCATCTGTTTGCGAAAGCTTTCTCGTACACCAATCATCTGGTAGGTGGCGTCTATTGGCGCGCGCACTTTGGTACTTGAATGGGCTCGATTTGATGGCACCAGATCTTAACATTTTTGTTGATAGTCATCTGTGTTTTAAAGTTTATACTTCAAAATATTTATTACCCTCGGATTAGTTTTTTTCCTTTCTCTATAATTGTTTGTATAAAATTAGGTTTGTTTGTCATAAATAAATGGATTAAAAATAAATAAAAATCATTTCTTAATTTGGAAAGTAGGCCATGGCTTACATTTTATGTGTAATTATTTAAAGAATAAACAGTTTAGATTTTGGGTCGATTAAACATAACTATCTAAATCTGATAAAAAAAAACAAAAGAAACCCGTACATCGTCCTATTGCAATATAAAATTCTACTCGTGAAGCTGTAATAATTATTGAAGATTCGGCAGATTCAGAATACTTTCTCTGTGTCCGGAGACTTAAACAGGATTTTTCAAACTTCTAGCCATAATATTAGTTAGACATTATTATAGTAATTATGTTATGTATTTGTATATTATTATAATAATTATACATAATAATACAAAAGTACTAAAACATATGATAGTGACGTATTATAAACAGCTATAGTTACCTGTTTAATTATCATAATGGCTTTGTTTAATAATTATTTAGCTCTTTGTAACGACTTTATTATAATAATACGCATCATACTCAAGTCCAATTATAATTAGGTTCTAGTAGGTTGGTTGGTCATTGCCGGATTAATCCAGCGAAGGGCTTGTAGCAAATTTTATAAGGAAGGCTTGATTTAGGATATACAATGAAACACGCCTTTTGATAACAAACTTTTCTCGATTTAATGTTGGCAAATTTAGATGTAACATTATCGAAATCTATTTCTCTAAGTGAATCACATTCTAGCTAATTAAGGTGACGTTATTTAGACGGTGTTGGCCTATAGTGTTTCTAAACTCGTTTTTAATACATATTAATTTCGGAATGAACAATCTCCGCTTCAGTTAGTATACATTAAAGACAAGTAAATGAGTAAGACTATTTCCACATTTTGGAAACACGATTCTAATGATTTTTCCATTGTAAGTCAATAAAATTGCAGTTCCTGTTATAAGTAGTTCGATAAACTGAATAAGTTCGTCGTCTAGGCTTTCTTCAAAATTGTCTTGGTAAACACTGATTTTTCAAGATGTCTTCTGCTAGAAGAGATTTTAATTGCCGAATTATTCCATATACGTCAGTTACTTGATAGTACGCTTCGATGCGTTTTGCTAAGGCAGAAAGTATTTTATCAATTATAACAATAATTTCCTGCATTTGATTTTTTTTAAGACGTTTAATTTTCTACAACGTCATTGAGAGCATTAAAGCCGCTGAAATAGTCGTTAGAAATATTTCGCTTACGCCGTTTTGAAGTTTGTTGCTGATATTATTCACAGTAGTCAGGATTTTGCTTTTGCCTCAATATCTGAAAATGTAGACCGTATTGATTGAACGTACCAGTGTAAGGATTCACAAAGGGCCCACTTTTAATGTCTTGATCATGTGACTATATAATGAAGCGCTAATCGCTTGCAGGCGTTCTAGCATTCCTTTCAAGATATAGTCATTATTCCGTTTCCAACATATTCCTCTCGAAACTAGTCCGTACGTCTCATTACAAGACTCTACCTTTTACTCTACTATGCCAAGAGCCTACACGGCTCGGTGGCATAGTGGTTAGGTTGTCTAATCTTAAACTGTAGAGTTCCGGGTTCGATTATCGGCTGGGTTTGCCAGAATTGCCTTTCAATTCTGTCGATCTAATGCATTAACAAGACACACACACAAACACACATGTTACATGCACACATACATATAAACAGTTCAAAGAATGGTTGGTTGTAAGGGATTGTCGTATGATAATAAACACGCTCATTAAAAAAATCACAACAAAGAGTATAGAAACCTCTTGATCAATGCTATTAGAGAAGGCTTTCAAAATTTGTTTGATTGAGGAAAAACTGCATAAAAGTACCTTCTTCGCGTCAACTCGGGCATACCACCTCGTGTCAGAAAATCTTTTTAAAATCTGACGTTCGGAACCTGTATATTCCAGTGCTTTAGTAAGAAGGATCCATCGATAGACGGAAAAATGTATAGAGGTTTTCAACCAATACGAAGAAAATGGATACTTCTATACAACATTCTGAAATACACCTAGCAACCAAATTCAATGACTTCAATGAATGTGCAAAGCAGCGAATGTTTTCTGCTCATTAATTCGTGCTTTTAAACCATGGTACTTTTTGCTCATGTCGCTGATATTGTCATAGCTTTGAGATCAGTGTAGTTCTCCTTGAAAAATATAATAGACTTGATCCATCCAGTAAATATGCACTGAATATTTAAATTTTGACTTTTATTCAACCCGGGCGCAGGGCCTTCATTTGCTATTCTGTTAAATTGCCAATCCAGCACTGAGTAGTTAGTGTATTTATATATTATTACTAAAGAGTTTTATTTTGCTTTTACCGTGATACCGTTTTCGGTAACGTCCTACCTTATTTTCTAACAGGCGGTCGGCTTTTATAACATAACGTGGCAGTACTTAGGCTGTCACCCATCCAAGTACTGACCACGCCCGATGCTGCTTAACTTCGGTGATTTAACGTTAACCTGTGTTTCAATGCGGCTACGGACGTTATCGTTAATACTCATTATTAACCTTAGAAATGTGAAAGAATCAAGTACAGGATTTATCGATTAAAGAATGAGCTTAGGAAGACAATGAAACATGGCATTTTTCCCCTATTAAATAGTAAAACTTGTTAGAAATATTTTGAAAAATATTTCAGGTTGGTAATATAAATATTTCCGGAGATATATTTTTATTAAATTACCACAGCTCGATCGTATAGCGTAAGCCAGTCTTCAGTCTCTGACGTTACACATTCGGTTCTGATTGCTCGCGCACGGCGTCACCACTAGCATGAAATATGAGAAACACATACATTTAAAATGAAGCCAAAGAACAAACAACTAATAGGTCGACGGAGTGAAAAAATAGCACATTATTCTCTTTGAGATAATACACTAGTACCTACTGATATCGCTAGTTTTTTAGAACGCGGTGCATGACTTCAAAACGATCCGAGAATTGCAAAAGAATAGTTTTGTACACGATTTTTGTTTTAATTTAACAAATTACTTTGAAGCCATTTTAAGTCCTAAAAGAAAAAAGGTCAAAATTTAAGTTTAGTCATAAGGTAAGGTCACTGGAAGTTTCCGGAGCTGGCCATTTACATAAATATTTTTTGAGAAATATTTACAATTTCATAATATTTACAAATTTGTGTTTTTCTTTTTAGCCTGTCTGCATTACGATTGATGTAAGCCGTTTGCTGAAAAAAAAAACCGTTTGCGCTTGTTAAAATTTTTGCTGTATGATTTCCTACGATTCCTACGATGTACAATTTCGGTTTTAAACTCACAATGTGATCACTCGGTTTTAAACTATTTTTGGCGATGAAGCACCAAGCAAAACGACAATATAGGAGATTTGCAGAATTCAAACGTCAATCTCAGTGACGAATTTCGTGAAGGTCTCTGGTCCATGGCTGTCAACAACAAAAACATCAATGCTGTGCGCCGTATGATCGAAACAGACTGGCATGTAACTTACCATACGATCCGTGATCTTTAAACATGGGCTTGAGTCGGGTACAATCATTCCTACACAAACATTTGGTTGTGAGAAGCTGTTCTCGCGTTGGATCCCACACAATTGAAATCCACAATTTTTAAATTTGATCTTGTATAAATAAAAGTATTTGATTTAGTGTCAAATAAATATGTTTGTTACAGTAATGAAAGGAGACTATCTTTTCGTTACATGAGATACCATTCCAAACTATTCATGCCTGCATTCGTTTTCGTAAAATTCTACCTTACCATAGCTAGAATTTTACGAAAACGAAGGTAAGGGATAAAATGGGGCAAACCCAAGCATGTATTTCTATGTCGCTGTAAAAGTAACAAGTGTAAATGTCGAATGGCCAAGAATAAAATTTAAAAAAAATCGGGAAACAAAGAGTTTTTAGGAAAGAGTCAACATTACACGAACATTTTGCAGGAAAAAAATCCCCACCGGTTATGGAATAAGTATTATAAATATTTTTATACTTATGTAAGAATCCAACAATAAATTATTTTCGTATATAATCCGACATGTTACTTCGGCCAACCCTGCGGGGGAGGGGGGGGGGGGGAATTTACAATCGTGCGAACAATGTAACGACATTAAATCGTCCAAAACGTCTTTTCTCGACGTCCCACATCCAAACAGAAACATTTTTTTTTGTGATTTAGATTGACTCTAGGACATGGAATTAAAAGGTCCAAAACGACTTTTCTTCGACGTTTCACATCTCCTAGAGTCCATCAAAACCAGGAAAAGGTTAATAATAGGTGTATGGCTGGATGTGTGGATGTTACTATGCACGATAACTGGAGTATACTTTCGTTTCAAAAACTTCTTACGTCAATCTATATTTATGGCCAATGTGCAGAGCCCAGATGATTTTGAGTGTCTGCCATACAAATTATCTCCATAAAATCGGTTTTTGGCATTTTTAGAGCTTAAAACGGAATAAATGGTGGAAATAGCAAAAAGAAAAGTTAATGGCCACGATGACACGCTTAAAATGAGGTATCTATCGCCTGGGGTCAAACCATCTGTTTAGACAAAAACGATGTTCAATAAAGATTCATTCATTAATTTATAAATTTATTATTTCATTCATTAATCATTTAAGTAACACGACTGACACATTTTTATGTAATTTACTTTCCAAAAGAAGGTTATCAATTTAACCAGTTTACGAGTAATTTTGTTTGTATAATTTATTTATATTTGAGTTCCACATTTATCTGATAAAAATGGGCATCGGTAGGTAATAACCACGTAAACACATAAACATGTCGCGTAAACATGTCGATAACCACGTAAACATGTCGCGTCAAACTTCTTGGTCCCTCGAATAAATGCTCAGACACCATATTTTATAAGTACATATGTTACGGAATTATGTAGAGGAGAAAGAGAAATTTGTCAAAATTTATCCCAATGACCGGATATTTTGTATAATCTTCAACACGTATTGGCTAATGTGGATTTATCATTGTCTCCAAATGACATTGGGAATTATGCTATGTTTCCAGAAACGCTTCGACTCGTATGCTCTCCGAAACGGAAAGAAGCTCGTGTGGATTGGTGCTGATAAATGCGACTAGGTTTCGAAAATGAGGCGTCAAGGCGTGTTTCTGAAATAATTACCGGCGGAAAAATATAGATATATCAGCAAGATCCGGAAAGCAAGAAGCGTTCGTCGGTATGGGTGTTTTCAGATGGTAGTTGCCAACAAAATTGCAAAGATCTCGGAATATCGGCAAAAAAATGGCAGCTAGTTTTTTTCACGAAGTGGACATCTTGCGAAATCAATGCTAGAAAATTGTATCTCCAATTTTACAACTTATCTCAGTTAACTCAGAATGGCACACAGCAGTCGCATTGCCAAGCGTTTTCAAAGCTGTGCAAAGACAGGGCTTAGGGTAATCATGCTGCACCATGACATCATGACACACCCTTCACTCAGAACAAAGGCGTTTATTCAAGAATCTGGTATTGAAACAATTATCCACCTTACAGCCCCGACTTAGCTCCCAACAACTTCTTTTGATTCCCAATTGTCAATGATAGAAAAAAGGGAAAGTTTTTTCAAGTGCTAATGAACGATGGCTGCCTACGAAGCAGCCATTTCTGACCTGTCGGAGGAAAATTGGAATAAATGTTTCCAGAGCTGGTTTAGGCGTATGGAAATTGGCAACAGAGAATAATGGAGAATATTGTGAAAATATATTATATAAATTACAAAAATATATTGTTCACTTTCCGCGTGCCTCAAAATTTATATAGTGGCCTAAGTAATAGTACCAAAAAAGTGGCTTCTGGTTTTCTTTGGCAGTTCTTTCCATAGAAGAAACTAATGGAATCCATCAGAAAAAATAAAACTATGTACATACTATGTATATTAACGTTCAGTATGTGTACTCGGTGAATTTCCGTAAAAAAAATCATTTCATTTTATGTCATACGAGTCAAACCGACCGTTTTCATAAGATTTTCTTGATATTATGCTGCAAAAGAATATAAAGTGGCTGATAAAAATAATGAAAATATCAATAGAACCACATTTATTCTGTTTAAATATCCGAGATAAGACAGGATGGAATTTTAATAAAACAGCAAAGCACGTTCAATTTACATAAAATATAAGCTGAATCAACATTATCCTCATCGCAGCTGCACAAGCAAAACTCCTCGTTTATGCTAAATAAAAATGATACGTTACGCAAAAACAACAAAAAACTGACATTTTGACGTTTACACGTAAGTGTTGATTATATGACGTAAGCTTTGCTTATATGAAGTAAGCATGGCCGCCGATATTCGAGTGCTGATTGGTTAGCGTGGACTTTTCGCTTTGTTTGTAACGCAGCAAAAAATTGCCAACATTTTTTGTAACTCAGCAAATATTTGTAAATGTAAAATAATACTAATGAGAAACGATATTACTTCCACCATTCTCCACCATACTCCACGTAAAGAAGATAAATGTAATTTTGATAAAAATTAAGGATTTTGTTATTTCATGCGGTAAGACCCGTTTGTTATAAATAGAGTGGCTATATGTTTAATTATTTACATATATGATAAAATAATTTAAGGAATAACCATACACCCTAAAAATAAAATATTATTTAAAAGTTTACGGAATTGAAAGTGTAGGTACCTACATAATTACCTACTAAAATGCACGGCGGGTCTAATAATATGGCAAAGGACTATATATGAGTTTGAAAGGAAACCCTCAAGGTGTTTAACTTGGAAACTAAACTACCAAAATATCAAATGTTCCAATAATAAATATACGTCGAAATAATTCCTGAGTTTTATTCCCGCGCCGCCGATTCTGAATGAATGTTGCTTTAAAGTGGATCTTGTATGATAACCGTAAGCGTCATCAAAGTGCTTGAATCCAGGAGATGCAACTAGACATGTCCAAAACGCAAAATCAGTCAGAAGAAACTCATGGTGATGTGGTGGTCTGTGCCTGTGTTATCGATTACAGCTTGATGCGGTCTGGCACTACAGTTGACGTAAATGTGTATTGTCAAGAATTGCAAACAATGATGGTGCAGCTCGAGATTAAGGTGGCGATGTATATATGTAAAAAATCTCATAGAAATTTCATAAGAACATTCAGTGAAAATGTGCCGAACGAAGACGGCTCGGTGCATTTGTATGAGAGTATTAATAGAAAATATTATTTTAAAAATATAATAATATTTTATTTGAGAAAAAAATCGATGTTAATGCGTTTAAT
>JAOPUG010155322.1:0-12023 GCA_027564375.1 Micropterix facetella | reverse complement strand
GAGTGAATGGGTTGTAAGGTGAACGCTCACATGTTACAAGACAGCTGTCCTAAACCTACCACAGCCGGTCGTTAGTCTGGATTCCACCGCTCACCCCTCAGAAGTGTAATAATAGTATTATGATGGGTCTGACTTTGGTCTGTCAATTCCATGGCAGTTCCGTTTGTATTTAAAATTATTGTACTTACTGTATAATGTACCGCACAATCCCGCATCACCATCTACCTAAAAAAAACTCTCTTTCCTGGCAGATCATGGTCTCCAATCCCACTACATCACACTTTTTTTACACTCACTATTTCACCGTTTACTCAGCCTTGACTATGGAACCAATCAGTTTCTCTCCACTATTAGAAATGGCACATCATTAAAAGGCTTACAAGTGTCTGAAGAAGCATTTTATTTATTTTAAAATATCATGTTTTGACCTCCCCTTTCTTCTTCTTTTCCTATCCCTTCCTTAATCCCTTTCCTTATTAGGACATACAACTTTTATTTTTTACATCTTCTAAATGGTTGGCTGGATGAAATTGACTTTAGATAATCTGCCATTTGTTTTTATTTTAGGATGCAATAAAGAGTTTCTTTCAATCATTCCTATGGTGATAGCTCTAGTTAAATTCACAGCTAAATATTCAGATTTGTCTGCACCCAGCCTAAATGGTTAGTGTAAATGTGCTATTATGCATATAGAGGAAAATTTACCAATAGGTACATATATTATACATTCTAATAGGAAATGACGTCTTTATGCTTGTTCCCAATGTGGACTGTTTTCCTAAGATTGTTCTAAAGCTTTGGCTGAGCTGTCCATTTCAAAAGATAGATTACCTACTTAATAACAAATAATTCAATTACCTCGACAATTTAAAAACAATTACCGATATAGTAAAAATATCACAATGAATTAAATATGAAAATAATAGTAATATAAAAATAAGTCAATAATTAAAATCCTAACTAAATAATAAATTGTAGAATGAGCAATTTCAATGTCCACAAAAATGAAATAAACAAATCAAACAAATAAATTCAGCAAAAATAAATGATGAGAAAACTATGGAAGCTAATTAGTGTCAGAAACAACAAAATTAATTATCTATTACATCCACTCTACACACAAAAAATCGTTTAATTTGCTATGAACAGCGTCTAAATGCATTTGCATCGACTGCTTCGAGGTAAACGAACGTTCACACTTCTAACATGGATGCTTCTTCAGCTTTGTCGTTCTTAATACTATATTCTAACCACTGTGAATTGGGTGGTATTTAAGTTGGAAAGCCCTGTGCAATAATTTGAGTCGAGTCTTAGGAACTCAATAAATGGTTGTACTGGACCAGTTCTTAATATTACGATTATAATAAGACGCACTCCCGCTCAAGCCACCTGATACTGTTTTTTTTATTGTTCCTTTGTGGATTAAGGTACCTGATCGATGCCAGCGAGCGTCGAAGGTAGCTTCTTCGCGGCACATTAGTGACAAAGTCAACACTGCGACAAGATGCGACGATATTTAGATTATTATTTAGGCAGTAGATAATTATCCAGTTATATAAATATATTTTTCTTTTGATTTGCAGGTTCCTCGAGTTTTCATCAAAGGCAAATGTGTTGGAGGCGGGACCGATGTGAAATCACTCCACGAATCGGGAAAACTTCAGCCAATGCTCGCCTAATCCGAGAGAACTAACCTAAAATGTACTATTTTGTTTTTTTTTTCCTAAACTTTAGATTTTTTTACTGGATACCGTAGATATGTGATACTTACGCTGTCTTTATTTAGTTTGCTTTCAAATTGTTTAGATTTATGTGAATAAGTACAATTTTTAATAAAGATATTTTATTTTGCTTTTATCGTATTTGTTTTAATAATGGTCTGCACGCACTGTGTGCTCAGACCAATATACTGATTAAACTGTGCCAGCTTCAGAGTTCCGCTCCGCAGAGGTCTTAAAACCTACGACTGGCATCTCGGTTGCTCTACTGTGCACTTTCTCAAAAAGATCCTCTTCGCGTTGACATTTTGAACGTACATGCAAATCTTGAAAATTGACATAGGTACATGCAAATCTTGACATATATTGATATTTGGATCGTACATGCAAAATAAGCGAAATACGACAAAAATTTGATTTGAAAAGTGGTATTACACATAAGAAACATGTATATTAATCTCTCATCATAATAATTATGCAAATTTAGCAAACTTCAAAATCACCCAATGGGAGAGCTCTATTTAGTCATGTGCTAAGATGTTTGTTTTGTAGTGCTTAGAATGCATCTTGTGGCCATTTTCTTGATGATTAACGATTGTTTTTAGAGATAAGATTGTGTATGTAGGTAGGTACCTATAATTAGGCATTTGGATGAATTAAAAGAAAAGCATGATTTTCAAAATTTCAAGTTTCCCTTTTTTACAGGATCGTCTGCCATTTTTTGTTAGTATCCGTTGCAAATGCAACAAAATCCGCTTTATAAATGGCTGACCTGAGTGAGGTCAAGAAACGGAAGTAGCAAACTCAACAAATTCTAACTTTTGTATTAGACTTCGCCGAAATCTACATGCATTTCTAAAACAATGGAAATTAAATATTTATTCTACATTACATTAAAGGGGAGGCCAAAACTAACGAGTGATGGTTTTTTGCTCAGCTTCAAAAGTGGTGATCTCTGCCTTTGCATCTAGTAGATTCATAATAAATGTAGAAATATGTGATTAAATATTATAAAAAACTTTTATCTCTTAGTCACAATATGTAACTAAAGACCTCATTGAGGCGTGCCAATTGAGCCCAAACTTGATGGGCTTTTTGTTAGCAATTGAAGAGTGCCTATGACCATCTCTCACCTTCATCATCGTACAACCTCAATGGTACCATATTTTTGTATTGTCACTAGAATTCAATAAGTGTGCTAATTTTCAAATCGATACAATAATTAGAAGTGGGTGGAAAATGAGTTTCAGTTTACTAGCTACTAGATCATTTTGGCTATGATCTTTTGACGGCTTTGTTATCATTCCTTCTTTAGTAATCCGCACGTCGAAGGCGGATGTGGTCACACAATGCGGTCAGACATTTCATCAATTTGGTATGTACAAGGGGTATTATTACATTGTGAAAATATCTCTTTCTGCATAGTGAAATGTGTGTTTTTTTAATTAGAGGTAGAAAACCAAGCCTAGTATTCAACATCTATTAATGTCTATATTCAATTGTAATGTTTTCATATCTATTTATTTGTTCTTATTCGCGTTTGGGTCTCCTATAGTATCGGAGATTACGTTTTATGATATTATTGGACACCGTTGTCCGATACCATTGATTACAGTATATAATCAATGCTGATACCGAACGATTTCATTATTTATAATTTAGTGTGTATTTTTTTCTGAGAGCAGGTAGATTTTTTCAAAAACCTAGGTATATCTGTTAATTTAATATTTTGATTTATATTATATGATATATGTACCTACAGCCGCGTCAGAGATCTTGGTTCCTCCCACACCGGCTCAGATCATATGTAATGCATTTATTAAACACCGATGCACGATGATAGGTGACGTATAGCAGCTATATTCTCTCACAAGGCAATTTGATTTTCTGTCTCATATGGAGTTTTTAAAGAGGATGTATTGGCTTTTAGTTTAACTAGCTACTAGATCATTTTGGCTATGATTTAGGATTCAGGAATGCTGTGGATTTCAATATTAAAATGGATGTGGGCAAGACCGCACGCTTTTCGGAAGAGATGAAGTTTTTAGTTAATATGTCAAAAAATAAATTATAAAATGGTCTAATTTTAAGCCTGAACTCTAACTTCATTCTTTGATAGTTTTTTTTCATAAATTTTAAGTATTTTATGCTTATACAGAAATTATATTTAACGATTTTAAAAGAGGTGGCCAAAATCTAAATTTTAATTGCCTTCGGGGTAAGTTCAGATGAAATGAATTTTTTTCATTGCTTCTCATTTAACCTAACCGTGGGGAAGAACGGATTCCGGTGTTGCCCCGTTGGGCGCAGTCACAATATCGCGTTTCTAGTGCAATTTTTCTGATACTTTATAAAAAAAAAAAACCATCTTGCCCCATCGGGGCAAGTTCGTACAACTAATTGTTCGTGCGGACTTACCCCATGAAAACTTCTTCATATTATTAGTAATTGGTAGTTAGGTTTTAGAAAAATATGTTTTATTATTATTTATTTATTAAGCAATGTTTGAAGTAACATAAAACTAGGTAAATTATGACAATGCACAAAAAATCATTTATAAAAAGTTAGCTTGGATTTTATAAAAAGAGAGTTGGATTGTTATAGAGTAGAGTTGGATTTTATGAAAGTTTGGCTTTAAAAAAAATAAACAGTAAAAAATCGAGTCTTTTTTGCAGGTAGGTACTTACTAGGATATTCATTATCAAATTTTGTAATAAAATTTCCAAAATGTAGATAAAATTATTCCTATAGTAGAGTATGAATGATATAAAATTTGTTTATTAGAACCATCATATATAAATGAACGGTTAAAAGTTCGTTTTTCAGGAAATATGTGATGATAAATGTTTCAGATCAATAACCCCTTCTTAATAAAGTACCAGACCCTCTGCGAGTGAATCAAACTCGCACTTTATCGGTTTTATTTTAACTATTTTGTCATTAAAATAAAACATTTAAGAGCATTATACAAATTGTGGATGCTTTGGGAAAGATCGGACACTGCTAGCCTAAAATAAAGGGGTAAGACCGTATGTTTGGGGAAGATCGAATAGAATCACAGTACGATCTTACCCCTGTTAAATTTCTAGATTAAGTTATATAATTCTCTTGTTATTGAAAATAAACGTGTAGAAATTATATACTGGTAAGCTCCAGAAAGTACTTACTGTGCGTAGTAAAAATCAAGTAACAACTCACCTCGGAACTGAAGATATGATGACTGGGGTAAGACCGAATAGCATCAGATGGCGCGAAAATACCAAGGCGGCAAACGATAGACGACAACATAAAAATGGTCCGTTCGAGAGCGTTGCGCTCGGTATAGTGAAAAGAATGATAAGGATGCCACATATTAAAACATCTTGCACGCCAACAATATGCTTACGATCAAAGATACACGGTGTGTTCGATCTTGCCCCTTTTCCGGTCTTACCCCCACTCACCTTATTTAATATTATTTAGAATGCTCCTATGAATAAAAGTCCTTAAAGTCCTCGACGAGACATTTTAGTAAATCCACATCAGCCTATTTTTCCTAAAACAGGAGACACTACTAGACCGACGATATGAAGCTTTCAAATAATCTATTCTTGGCGCACTAGAAGAGAGATTGTCGGTCCAGGAAGCAAAATTGAAAATATTACAAAACCGAAATGAGGGAATCACAAGTAGGATAATAATTCTAGAAGGTGAGAGAAAAATAGTTCGGGATTTGGAGAAAAAGGTAGAGCTTTAATCTTGATGAGAAAGGAAATCTATTAATTTAGTTATTAGCTAAACCTAATTATTTTCTCTTATCTTTCTTTGTATTTTTTATAATATATTACCAACAATTTCGCATCTTGCAGTTCTCGCATAAGCGCACAATATACACAAAATTGTTTTTGGCAAACACCTAGATCTGCATATTTTCAATCTTTCAATAGCGTAGATCCAAACACAATCTGCATACAGGTATGTCAATGTAGAGTCATTTTGTATGCCAGGTCCATCTAAAATAAATCCTATAAACCATTACATAGTCCGACTAATATTGTAAAAGATATCTTTTGATATTAAGTAATTTACAATTCAATTCATATACATAAAAACGAATATAATTTACAAATCTCCATAAACTTAAAATAATAACAAATATTTTTAGTCAAAAAGCCCTCTCTTTTTCGCTTCCGGCCCAAAGGTGCCCATGACTCTTGCTGCGTCGCCACGTTGAATGGCGATGGACAACCTTTGTACCAGAAACGATCCAGAGCGGGGGCCACAACCTATGTCTTTCAGCCGACGTCTGATGCCCCTAATGGAGGCTTTGACCTCCAATCCCCAAGGACCCGCCGTCTCGATCGCAAATGGGATAAAAAACTACACCTGCTCCAGTGCGGCGTATACTTGCCGTGTTTGAGTCGGGCGGTTGACTCGGCGGCCGATCCAGCTGCTCTTGACGTCTGTCCAACATGTGACTGCAATGTACTAACACAGGTTGCATCATATATAAGGTACTTTCCCCTCCTCCACGGCACCAATGTAAAGCCGCCAGGCCTCATATCATCGCGGCGACTGAGACCGGGGGGTTCTAGTACCGAAGGAATGTTGGCAGATATGAGTGCACGACGGAGGATATCATTCAGGGCGTGGTACCGAGGAAACCTCCCCGAAAAATTTGCGACAACTTAGAGCGTGGTGGCAGTTGGCCTCCACCATTGAGCCGCCGACGCAAACATGTGGTTCAAACACGTTGCAGCCCAACCGCAGAGAAACGGCGGCACGTATCCAAGCTCCCGATTCTGACCTCGACGCCGCCTTTAATCGTGCCAATTCCGCCCCTAGAGCACCATCGATAAGTTGCTCTAAAGACCCTTTCGCTTCTAAGTTATCCCACGAGCCTCTGGCTTATACGGGCTGACGACCGTCCAAGCACTCCGTAGCGTCAGACACAAAGGGCAAAGGAATCGCGATGCCATTTGTTTGCAAAATACTAACAACAAGACTCTCCATCCCATGCGCCGACGCCAAAAATGCAGGTAAACTAATATCCCGCACACGCCGAACTTTCAATCCACCATACCTCACCGGCAATGCCGCTTGTTCCCACTGGTCGTTGCTGAGCTGCACATTTATTATGCCCTCGAGCGTGTTCTTAAGGGCATCATCAAGTGCAACTGTTTCAGCGGGATATAGCCAAGTAGAAGTGGTCCGTAGAAGGTATGTGACTTTAGGAGCGGAAAAACATAAACGCAGGAGAACTAGGGCTATATGTGGCGAGATATGCTGAAGGCGGTCCTCTGCAACTAAAAGCATTTGTTTTCTCGACTCCAGAGCCCTGGGCACACCGGAAGGGGAAATAGGGCAACCCAAAAGATATAATATTTCTTCCTCTAGCTCTCGAATGCCGGGCAGGAGGTGCTTGAATTTAGGGAAATGTTGTCGGGCTTCCGCACCGCATGCAAAAAACTCGCATTCTGCGGTATTCACTTCTAAACCCACGCTCGTTAATAGAATTGTTGAAAATGTAAGAGAATTTATAGAATTGATGAATCAGTTGTTGAAAATTTATTCAAATAAAAATAATGAAAAAAAATATTTATTTGATTTTAACATTAACAACATTAAAATAGAATTTCTCGTATGCCTGCAACAAGAGAAAGTAAAGTTGAGTTGATGACAAATTAGGTAATTGACTAAAGTATGCTTTACACGTCAAGTAAATTTAATAAAAAAACAAAAATTATTTCCATGTACATGGCTATACTTATAAAATAAAAAAAAATATTAATAGTCACCTTAGGTTACTTTATACAAATATAATCAAAATAATCACATAATAAAATAATATGTGTCAAAACAAACAGTAAAAAAATCGAAGTATATAGATGATCAGGTACGTCATATAAAACACTAAGGCATACATACCTTACGTTGCTGTAAAATTAAAAATAATAATTTTGGTAAGTAGAAAAATGAGGTAGCTGAAAGTTACAGGTTAATATTAGTCACATTTGAATGAATTTGCATCCTCAAAAAAATCATCCAGTTTATAGAAAGCATATGTGGATTGCTCCTTTTGTTTAAGGAACCTTTCATACGTCTTTGTTTCCATCTGCCCTGTGGAGAGTGGTAGCTGGTTAAAGAGCTTGAAGTTTAAAGTATGTACATATCCAAAAGGCTTTTGAGTTTGCGTTAGGCTACTTTAGGTAGGACAACATTATCACGTCTTCATGTATTGTGAGAGTGCATATTCCCGCTTACTTCTTGGTCGTTAATGTTAGAATTAGCATATAGTAGACATTTTAAAATATATTCAGCAGTAATAGTCAGTATTTTGTATTTGATAATGTATGGTTCACAGTGTGTATCACGGGGTACTCTCAGTGCTTTTTTCTGCAAAATGGTAACCCGAGGACTGTCTGTATGCATTCCACCATGTCCAAACTGTAATCTACAAATAGACTGAAGCATATTTGCTAAACTACTGTAATTGCGGATATTAGCTCACCGCTAGACTCATTCAACAGGAAATATAATTTACTAACCATTGGGATGATGTGGCGAATACCGGCAATATTTATTCAACGTTCATTATTTGCACGGAATTGTAGATGTTCTCTAGCTGCTGTATTCCAACTCCAATAGCACAGCCGAATCCCACTCGTTTGACGCAGTCGATAGGCGGGGCCGTTAATATGTGAAAAATCTTTCCTTTCAAATAAAAATTGGTTTTAAATCATTTTAGTCTATAAAAAAAACCTGTGCGATCGTGGGATCCTCCGTCAAGAACGATGTTCCATACGCCTTTGCAAATATAAACACCTTTATACAATTGATATATCGAGTGGCGCTTTCTGTATATTTGTGGAGCTTCGCTCCAAAAATATACAGAAAACGCTCCAACAAAACCAAACAGAGCAAACATCTTAGGCCGCACGATCGAAGCGTCAAACAACAAACAAAATGGCGGGTCGCAGTCTTTTTTTTTTAATGGCAAAATAAGCAGAAGCGCCTCGCACTAGTGAAGTAAGAATTTCACCAAAATCCATCTGATTCATGTGTAAAGCCAGATGTGTCAATCATTACACGGGGTAAAATCCATCTAATCCATTTGTAAAGCCAGATGTGTCAGTCATTACACGCGGTAAAATCCATTTGATTCATTTATAAAGCCAGATGTGTCAATCATTATACGCGGTAAAATCCATTTGATTCATTTATAAAGCCAGATGTGTTAATGATTATACGCGGTAAAATACATCTGATTCATTTGTAAAGCCAGATGTGTCAACCATTACACGCTGTAAAATCCAACTGATTCATGTGTAAAGCCAAATATGTCAGTCATTACACGCGGTAAAATCCATCTAATCCATTTGTAAAGCCAGATGTGTCAATCATTATATGCGGTAAAATCCAACTGATTTATTTGTAAAGCCAGAAGTTTCAATCATTATACTAGGTAAAATCCATCTGATTCATGTGTAAAGCCAAATGTGTCAGTCATTACAAGCGGTAAAATCCATCTAATCCATTTGTAAAGCCAGATGTGTCAATCATTATACGCGGTAAAATCCAACTGATTTATTTGTAAAGCCAGATGTCTCAATCATTATACTAGGTAAAATCCATCTGATTCATTTGTAAAGCCAGATATGTCAATCATTACACGCGGTAAAATCCATCTGATTCATTTGTAAAACCAGATGTTTCAACCATTACACTCGGTAAAATCCATCTGATTCATTTGTAAAACCAGATATGGGGTGGAAGGGTTCATTAGGTAGAAGGGGTCCGGGGGGAGGGGTACAGGCACTTATGACAATCAAGCAGCAACCAAGCTGTGTGGGACTGCCACAAATAAAAGAAGAAGAAGCGCCTCACACTTATGACTTAAGCATCTCACCAAAAGCGTCTTACCAAAAATGACCCATTACATTTTTAATCAGTTCGCCCTCGCCGCGGCCTTGCCAAGTGTAACCCGGGTAAAAGAGCTTCGCTCCAAAAATGCACAAATTTCGCAAATTTTACAAATATCGCAGCATTGGAATGTATTACTTACCGAAATTCGGTCGGACTCTACTATAATTATAATATTATTATGGTGTAGGATGATAGACTTAACAAGTTAGGTAAACAATTATGGCATTACTATATTTAATATGTTTGGTGACACCACTGACCACGATAGGCCAGCCATCATGCCGTATCTGTATAACCGTAGTCTTCCGCTGTCTATATTCAATTTGTTGAGTAGTATAGACGTACATAACGATAGATAGAGAATACATAATAAAGAGTTGAATGGAACAATGCCTTAAGTACTTAAAATTTAGTTATATATTAAATATCCACCTAGAGATTTATGTCTTACTTCGGCCGCCCTCACTCATGCTACGTCGAATAAAAACAATATCCTGGTCGTTGCGATCAATTTTATGAGTCTCGAGATAGCGCAAGTAGTCTTCGTCAATCGTTTGAAACTGAATGCTGTGTTATCTCCGCTCGGTTACGGCCTCATCAATAATTTTAGCAATATTATCCAAGCATAATCCGACATCTAACACACGCTTGTGCTAAGTCAAGATACAGAGATTATCGTCGTAATTAAGTAAATAAGCATCTTCGTCAAGAATCTCTAGTTCTTGCATAATTTAGACGGTTTTCGCGATTGAAGTTAATCCAACGCAACACCTTTAGCCGAGTTCGCTTTCTGTACATATTTTATAGATTTGGCAACAGTATGTTACCGCGTCACCCCATCCTCATAATCGCTAGCAACACCATCTTGATCGCTACTTCACTCTTCGCATTCAACATCACTATCCCGATCGTAAAACTGTCTAACACATCGAGACGTGACACGTGCATAATGCGAAACAAAATCCGCCAGACGCATATATTCTCCAATTCAACTTCGTAAACTTGTAAGATGTGCTATTTTTCAAACATCTGCGGAATCGCAGTCTAGAGGCTCACCGTCCTTACGACTTTTATTCGCCAATAATTCTGCGATGGATGATGAATCGATACGTATGTTATCTTGCGCGATTTCTAGCTCGTATGAAGTCTTAACAGGATCCACGCGGCTTCCTTGACGCACATCTCGACGCTGTTGAGCATGCGTCTGCCCACTTCTTCCATACACATTTCGTCGTCCATGGCAGGAAACCCATCCCGCAATTTGATTAGTTCACAAAAGAGCGACGAATACTCTCACTCGGACTTATTGACATAATCAGCAAAGTAAGCAGCAACGTATACTTATCGACGATGAACTATATGTCCATGTTTAACTGAAGCTCCGATGAGATTACATAATTGAAAGGACTCTTCCAAATGACGTCGAGATTATGACGTAACAAAATCATTGGACGCAAGATACCATTGCATAAAATCAAGAGATACTCTTCCTCGTTGTCGATCATATTGTAATTCCTAAACTCTTCGACGGTGGCAAACGAGTTAGTCTCCAGAGACTTTGGATTGAGCGAAATCGATTCGATAAAAACTCGCTCCTATCATCGGTTAGCACCTGAATCAGCAGTCGCGTTTCATGCATTGGCCAAAACAGAGCTCTAAATCGACACTTGTGAGTATTCTTCTTAACACATGTCTGAATATGTCGGTGTGTCTACAACTGTCTGTCGCTTAGTAACCGCGAACTATCAACTATGCACAAACTGTTCACTAGTTGCACAGTAAATGGAGCATTATCCCCATCTTGAAATCTCAACTTCTCTATTGGTGGCGCAGGCTCTAACCAGAGCAGCATGTGACAGTGTGGACTACCACGATGCTGGAACTCGACTCGTCTGAAGTAATCGACAACGAGGATACTTGCTGAACGGACCACCGACGTGTTTGAGACAGCTCATGATGATAGCGACTAGCTTGTGGAAGTACAGACAGCAGATTACCGGATCACCATTCACCAACTCAGCATTGTATACTGCGGATATTACGTGAAAGATCATGTCATCTATCTGACCGTCAACGAACTTCTGATTGAACTTGTAAATACACTGAGAATTAGAAACAACGTAGGATTTGCCAATTGCCTTATCATCGCAAATAAGTCATCCTACGCCGATGCCAATATTGCACAGAGTTCGGTATATGCTGAAAGAACGATTCCTTCCTATCCATTGTGGCCTTAATGAACTCTCGATCTCCCAACATTTCACGCGTAATCGTTCGAGCGGAGTCGGTGTTGCTGCGAAATCTCACATTTAAACTGTCAATCATGCGCAGCCTGAGGATTTTCGCTCCCATGTATAGATGTGATCAGATTTGACACGGCGGCGGTCTCAACGGTGAATT
>JAOPUG010155276.1:0-12035 GCA_027564375.1 Micropterix facetella | reverse complement strand
ATAATAAAATAAATGTTTCTATGTTTTCTTCTAAAATTAGTGTACTTTATTTAATGACAAAACAAACCATTGAACTTTTTTGGCCAGTGTTATTTAATAATATATTTGACTTAATTAAACTGTTTTAATGAAAGACTTTTAGAATTTGGTTATAATGAGGTTGCTTATATATATATTTTAGAAGTGTGGTTACAATGGGTATAATAACCATGAGAACATGGTAATTATAATTATTAGTAATTCTATTTTGTCTGGTGAAAATATAATTAAAAATAATTAAAGTTTACATAAAGAAATTATGTTACCTAAGTTTAAAAATATCAAATTGGTTTATCTGTAATAACTCCACCAATTTAGATTTATAGTCAGGTATTAGTTTGCTACATGCTTTAATATCTTAAAAAAGGATTTTTATAGAATTTAAGAATATCCGATGTTGCAAGGTATGCAAATTGTATGCATCACTATAATGAAACCTGTCTCTCCATGTCTAGTCGAGCTAACCCTCCTTGCTTAAAACGTAACGTCCAATTACTCAACACTTAAGCGAATCTTAAGCATCGCTGTCTGAGGCAGCTTAAGAAAGCAGATAAGACAACGAATAAAAAATGTATATTAAAGGGCATTATGCAAGGAAGGGAAGAAAAGCGGGAAAAGCGCGGTCAGAGTCGGAAGAAAGCGGAGTTTCCGACTGCGTTATTTGATATTTAATTAAACGACGGGATGGAGGAAGCACTCGTCATAATCGCTAATTTAAAAAACAATCGAAATATCGATGGCTTCAATAGGGCGGGGGCTGAAGAGAGTCAGTGATATTGGGAGCAATTTCTCCCTTTAATGATGAACGTAGATAACAACGATAAACGAAATACCATCTAGCTAGGTCGTCAAATCCTGTCAAATGACATGCGAAGAAGAAGAAGAGAAACGATATGACCGGCAGTCCTAGTTGAACTCAACCGAGCCGAGAATAGGACTGATTTTAGTAGAAAAGTGCTTAAATCTATCGCGTATTATAAACATCACCAAACCAGCTTGTATCTGCATCACTATCATCACTAATCAACGCAGCGAGGAGTTCGAGTTCTGACAGTATTGGAAAGTTGTGAGTTGCATTCCTTCCTTAATTCCGTGCAGCTTTGAGCTTACACATCTTGGTCCTTCGAACGGGATGTTTCGCAACTAAAGAATGAATCTCTATTATACACATTGTCACCATTTGGTTGGAGTGCGACAGATTTAACTGAAGATGCATGCATGTATGCATGCACAGCGGAGGTAAAATAGTAATTAAAATATTATTTTCCCTACGACGAATTCATTAATAAATACATGTTTTGTTCTGTTTTGCGATTATGTTAGGACTTTTGGTTTTATTGTTTATATTTGTCAAGAACTACCCTAAACTGATATATACCAAAATCATTGTTGATTATTTTACACTACTTGCATTGATCGATTTATTCCCATCTGGTCGACTCAACTCGCGCGGCAGTTCCTATCCAGGATCCTTTAAGAAGAAGGGCCAACCCGGTGAAACAGCTATGCGGCAGATCTGGGGATGAAACCTCGGGCGGAATTGGACGGCTGACGCAGTAGTCGGTTTACCAACCGTGTTGTCAAACGACTGAAACCCGGAGGGATTTCGGAATGTATGTTGCCTAAGACGCGGTGGTAGATGTTGACCTAATGTTACCTATACTTAGAAACGACCCGTTGGCAACCCGATGTCAGGTGATAACGCCGAGTAAAGGACGCCTCGGGTTCGTGATATTTCTGAGTTACGGAATACCGCATTATCACATTAGGCAGAGGTCGGGCAAGCGACTTCGAGCCCGGAACCAAACAGCTGGATTGGGAAATCCATTTAAGCTTGGTATCAGGGCACCAGGGTATTCGCTGGGTATTTTTGCTCGGGGTCTGCCGTAAAGGTCGGACTCTAATGGACAGTGGCGGAGCTTGATATGTGGACTTGTATCGTCAAACTTGTCTTTACGTTAATCTTGAGGCGATATAACGATAGAATAAGTTGAAACGTCTTAGACGGCGTGTTCGTCCGCAGTATTGATTTTACCCGCAATCCTGCCCTGTCCCATTCACATGTACCTACTGATTTCCGACGTTCACGAAGAATTGCAATCGAGCACAGTATAACAGTCAAGGTTAATTTCACGTTGGGTTCTAACTGCGTGTTATTCGTAAGCAAACTCGGTGTAGGAAATAAATAGGTACCAAAAAGGGAAGGGATATAAATAATATGAACTGAGAAAATATACTAACTTGAAATGGAATTTAGATATGCTCAATATAGTAATACGTGGCATATGTATATGGTCTGTCCAAGCAGTCGTGACAATGGGCACAGGCATTAATTTAAAAATATGCTGATATGGGGTTTTTCTTATTTTTGTGGTTTTTTTTTCATTTATACACGAAATCCAGTAAAAAGCAGGGTTAAAAAGTTGCTTTACTATATTATTTATTCGTTGGAAGTACGTAGTGCTCATGGTGAAAATACGGTATATACAAAATACTGATGTAGGTATATTGTCTCAATAAGGTTTGATATTTAAATCATATATTTCGACATGTCATTATTTGCATTCATTAATGGTATTTATGTATTCCACTGACCATGGTTTAAACCGTCGGTAAATGGCATATTCTACTAAATGCACAATCACATTCGCTACGAGTGCGCCGTAAATATGGCTGTTTAAAGCCTTGATTAAAAGCCTTCTCCTACCGCCAAGGATGGTAGATGCAACCTGCTCCACCTTGGCGAGGGAAAAAAAATATCATAAAAAAGGAATTTTTAAAAATCAACTTTGTTTTCATTTATTACTTTTGTATAGAAAACAGAGGTGCCATGGGACACCCAAAAGGAGCGAAGCTTTAAACTAATTCAATGTGTATTTTAAAGATATTATAGCGGTATCTACACTAGTTTCGCTACATTCCGCTAGAGATCGTCAATAATAACAGCAAAAATTCGTTGTAATGCGTAGTATTGGACACACGGGAAAGGGTTAGGAAGCATGGGGATTACGTTGGTGGGGGCGGGGGAAGGGGTATAAGCACTTCTAATGATCCAGCGTCTCATACTTCTGACGCTAAAGCGTCTCACCAAAAGCGTTACGTTATAGTTTTTGCCATTTCACTCGTACCCCCGGTACCCCCGGTAAAAGAGCGTACCGCGCGTACCCCCGGTAAAAGAGCTTTGCTCCAATAATATTTTTTGCTAATGTTTAGTGTTTTTTTCAATTTGCAATATTAGAAAACCTATCTATCATAATTTGTTTACGTATTCCTAACGTCATGTTTTAATTAACGATTAGGAAATGTACTCATAGAAGAAGAATCATTCTCAAGGTTTTTTGATCTGACCGCATCTGACTGATGACAGTTTCGGAAATTGTTGTAATAATACGATTTTTAATGCGATGACATCTCGCTCTACAGTCACGATTCATTGGCCAGTCCACACTTACCCTTAGGGACGCATAATCTAAGCATCGCGTCGCTTCTCGGAATTAATCTCCAGATATCCGCAGCAAGGCCAATGGATTGTTTTCGTTAATAGGCACGTGGAAAGAGTTCTTGGGGGGCAAAACAAGTGCAGTAGAAGTGCCTCCAATCAAGGGTAGTTCCCCGTCTCGGGCTTGCGCCTCGCCCGTGCTGCCCCGCGCGGGAGAAACTTCAACGAAAGTGCTGATTACGGTTGTGTCTGCTCAGCAAACAGAAGTAAAATTAAAGTATACGTGCCGGCGAGGATTTCATAAGATCGTCTGTTTTGCACCCCCAGACGAGTCGGCAAAGTTAAACATGAATCCCGAATATTAATTTAAATATTCCACTTGGCTGATAATAACCCGAGCGATTTAATATCAAATTGTTATTAATACTTTTTTCAACTCAATTTTATTTTATGTTGATTGTGGTAACATGGAATTTCACAGTTATTTAGTGCTGCCCAGTCTGTCTTTTAGGCGTTATATATTTCTAGCCACAATTTGACTTATAGGAAATGTTAAATTTAGATAGCTAGAAAGTTGAGATAACACAACATTTGTAGATATATGGGTCTCATTGAGAAGGGTACAGATAAGAGCGACACGTATGCCGTTCCAAACAAAACAACTGAGCTACGTGGAAAGGCTAAAAATACTCGGACTTTTCTCACTTAAAGCGAGACGGGTCAGATGTGACCTGATCGAAACATTCAAGATCCTAACTCTCTACTTTCACTATGCTGTAAATCTACAGTAAATATACAGCCAGCGATGAAAACCAACACTCACCCGGGGGAACATTACTTGAAGTTCGCAACCCTAGTAGCACATGCTTTCAAACTGAGTAGTGAAGATGTGGAACAGTTTTCCAAGTGAAGTGATAGGTTCAACCAGTGTGAATCAATTTAAAAGCACACATATGGCCATCAAAACATAGATTTGGGCTCATCAGCATGCATCATCAGCATAGCTAATAATAGATAAATAAAAATAGCCAATTATAAAATATTTTAAATGTTTTTTTAATTCTCTCGCTATTTGTGTTGTACTTCTACTATAAAATGGTAGGATTGATGTGAATATTTGTGTAAATATTTTAGTGTTTGGCTTATAGTAGCGATTAAAATAAGTATTATTATAATAATGAGACCCTGAAATATGTTTCAAAAATTGAAACGTTGCCCTCTAGACGGTTGAAACAGATATTGGGTACAGTACATTCGGTTAATTGTCATTTAGAATGTATATATTTATTATACAACAAAATATATCAAGTTCCTAAAAGTAATGCGGTTCAGGGCGATTTTTGGTATAGATTTATTTTTAACAGTGACTTTTGTACATTTTCGTTTCTAACAGTGAAATTATATTTACTTCTAAATCTTTCAGCATTGTAGAATAAAATATAGGTAAATTTTAATAATATAATGTTTACTAAAGTCATCTTTAAGGGATGATTGATATATAATTAATTGTCTCCAGGAAGTTAATCCTATAGTCCCTACACCATAATTTGGAATAAATACTGAAATATATTTTTAATCTCTGATACAGTATACATTACCACGTAAGAAAAACAATTTAAAGAAAATAAATAATTGATCCAAAAACAAATCCTCCCTTTTATAATGTTTCAGTCTCAAGTTTAGCAATCCCGAAAAAAATGGAAAAAAATGCAAAGCTGTTTTTGCCCTGGACATACTGCTGCGGTATGCTGCCATCTATAAGTAGGTAACGGATGATTGGAGGACGCTTCAAATAATCGTATGGACGTAAAACATTGGATTTCTACTTGTTTTATCCCCTTGTTTCTACTGTCCTTGATCTACTATACAATTAAAAAATTGCAAGAGATTTGGAATAATGCAATAATTAATATTTTATAAATTATGTAGGTCCTTATACTTTTATATTCTTAATAGTTCATTATTAATGGCAAATAATGAAATAAAATGTAGTTTTTTGAGGAATATTGTGTGTATATTTACAAACGTTTGTTTTTGTAAATGTTGAAACATGATTACGGCAACTAAGTGCGATTACCTGTACTTAATATAATATACACACACCTATTCTTGCATAGTTCAGTTAAGTTCGGTTCATTTATTTCAGTATTTTTTTTATTACACGTCATATTATATAGGTATCAATATCAATTGTTCAATATACCTACCTACATTAAAAGTAATACAATATATAATAAAAGATGTTTTGTTGCATTTAACTTTCTATGAGAACTTTCCCCAAGGAATTCATCAGGCGATCTAATTTCGAACGTTACAGGAGCCGCATCCCACACGCCATCGCGTCCACCGCGACCCCCCCCCCTCCGCCGCCACTCCCGCTACTAAATAGCCCCTACACAGCGTCTACAGCGTTACGCATTACGGAATTAGTCATTGAGGTAGTGATGAGCGTAAATATATAATCTGAGGTATGATGGCCCAGTAACGTATACTGACTGCTCTGATTTCCTCAATGCAAGACTTACCTCACGAATGGAGTCCCCTTGTCGTGTTGGATAGCCATACACACTTTTGTTCGTTGGGAATTATTTTGGATTTTTAAATTATCAAGATGCATGGCAGAGACAGAATTCCCAAAGAGCGGAAAAGGTCTGTCGCGGACCTTTCAGGAGGAATACGGATCACACAGCGGACAACCTGTTACTTAAAAACGAAAACTCATTGGCGAGCTATCGCACTAGCCCACAACTCTATGTCGTACATTGAGAGGGAGTGGCAGCAGCGTTTCAGGAGTGAGAGTAAGTCGCAAAAGTGATAAACATGCGCGACCAAGCTTGTCACATAATTGTGAACCCGAGGAAGTTAGTGTTAGATGGTGGGGAAATCGGTTGAATATCGTAGTACATTACATTCAAATCGAACCTGACGACGTTTCGGAGTCGAAATTGCATAATATGCATCTTGTCCATCTACAAGAAGTCCATTGGCAGAGAACAAAGTGGTAGTATAAGTTAAACAACGATAGTCGGGACTTTCGATAGTATCGAACTATCGATAGTATCGATCGTCTTTAAAAGGTGAGAAGCTTTATGTAACCATAAAAATGTCTTTATTTAAAAAAATTAAAAAACATTAAAATTCAAATTATATTAAAAAGCTCCTAAAAAACGTAATATTTTGCACAATTTCAAAATTCCTCGATAGAATGAAATGTATTTTCTATTAAAAAGCCCTGTAAAACTTTTTGAACGATCCTGTTATTCTGAATGTCGTTTATATGATCTGGTAATTAATTGAAATAATACAGCCATGAGAAATGGTTGCTTTGCCTAGCATTATTCAAACACGCATGGTAAGAATTAGTTACCTTGATTTTTGGCTAAGAATATAAGAAAATTTATTGTGTGTTTCTTTTTCCGAGGAACATTCTACTAAAAGTCTATATAAATAAAATGATGTTAATGTCATAAAATTCAATCGGTTACAATTAGGTCAAAATGTTTCGTTCCATTTAACCTCAGTGATAATTCCTGTCGCTTTTTTTTTATAAAATAAACAAGAGCCTCAATATACAAAATAGATGACTCAATGTCGTTTCAAAGTAACAAAAGTAACAATAACTGGTCGATTTACCTTCACCTTTAAAACCGTGAAAGCAGGTGGTCCCACCATTGTGATAACTCAATATTGCCATGCAATTTCGTTAGGTACATGCTAGGATGTATGCAAGTATATAGTGCTAGTACTGTAGGTAATACCGTGTCACCATGTAAACCGTGAAGTGAAACGATTCTTTTGTTATTAGTCCTTCCAGGAGTAGTCACCTTTATTGAACCAACCAGCCAACTAAGAAGATCATACTAGAATACTTTTAATCAACGATCATAAATTGGCGACATAGTTCGCGTTCAATCGATCGACATTACGATTTAAATTGACGAACGCGCCATTTATTAACGCGCGGCAAAATTACACTCATACATAGAAGTCGTAACTTTTTTGTTGTTGGAGTTACTTAACTCCCAGCCGTCAGTTATGTCTTGTGGTGCGAGAACCTAGCAGTTGCAATATAACATATTGGAAATATGCATAATTCCCCACATTATCTGGATCTCTGGCAAACGACGCATACGTTTTAACTTGCAGGGGCCTGATGGGCATGTGCAGCTTGGGCCATATGGCCATCTCGTACAGTCCGGTCGGCCCGACTCACGGCTTAACTTCCATCCGGCAGCTTCTCCGAAGAGGGACTAATCTGGTGAAACCTGCTTTGCGTCGGACACCCTAGGCGGCCCTGGACGGTTGATGTATTGGCCGGTTTACCGGCATCGCTCAACTGACGAATGGCCGGGGGAGTTTAATGCTACTTAAGGCGCGGGGGTAGATGTCGACCTGTCGTCACCTACGTGAACATAGCTGAGTAAAGGACGCCACAGGTTCGTGATAATTCCGAGTGACGGAATGCCGGGTTCTCACGACAGTCAGAGGTTGCGCAAGCGACTTTGAACCCGCGACCACACGGGAAGTCGGAGAAATCTGACCAAATCTGGGAGTTAGGGAGTGAGGTTGGCCCGCCGCGCAGCTTGCTGTCCGGTGTCTCGCGATTTGCATAGTAGAAATAGAATAGTAAAGCGTCTCCATACAAAACGCCGATTTTGCACTCACACAAGCGCGCTCTGTCCGTACGACACCACTACATAGATTCCCAGAGAAACTCGCCAGAATGCTAGTCAGGGGCGCCACCCGCTCTCGCCCGCAAGTGTCATAGTGTGCTGCCTGCCTGCCGCTCGAAATCAACAAAATCTACGCTGCCATCGAGATCTATAATAAAATGGCTCCTCGTTATTGCAGTGTATTTGGCTGCATGAATAGTTCACGCTCGAATCCGGGAATTACATTTTTCACATTACCTGCCGATACCGAAAGGTAAGTACCTAACATAGAAATTATTATAAAGTACCTACGTAAATCATCGGATTATATGTAGTTTAGCAACCTCTTTTGTTTTTCGTGTCGTTTTTTGAAACACCTTAACCTACCTCCACACAAGTGATTATGAATCGTTTTACGACAAGAAAAAGGCAATTTGTTCAGAAAAAATATTTTTTTTGGCTGTAAAACGAAGCATAGGACGTCACGAGTCCTAAGGCACAGTATAATAAAGAACAGTATAAAGTCTCGGCAGTGTTCTTGAAATATTTACCTACTGCCCGGTCGCACCGCTTGGTATGTAAAAGGGCCAGTAGGGCTGCCACTGATTGAATTGTCATATTATTTTGCATTGAAAAAACAACACTGTGCATTGAACTATTTATAATTATTTAAAAAGTCTTTTAATTTATTCTTAGTTACTTAAGGTAAGTACATCATTGTAAACTTTAAAAATAGACATTATTAAATATTACACACACACATTATTAAATATTACAAATACTACATTATTAATATACACAAATTAAATTTAAATAATTATTAATGAAAACATCCACGTCCGGGTAGAAAACCATGGAATAAAACTATACAATAATAACCATGAAAAAGACGAAAAAGAGGTACATATGAATAAATGAAAGAATTTGCAGTATATTCGGGTTTTTATAACTTAGCTACAGAGAAATATTTGCGCCTCTTCTGGGATGTGGGAAAAATTTGGTTGTTGAACTTAAGAGTGTAAAAAAAATCGCATCCTGATAAACAACTTTATTAAATATATTTTCGGAAAGCATACACATGGAGGAAAACAATTAATTTCTTCGATGTTTTTGTAAATAGATGCAAATAATTTGTAGTTGATAAGTTTTCTTTTAAAAGATGCTCAAAATGTTTCCTCCATTTTTTCGACATATTCAACAAAATTATCACATGGTACTATTAACAAATTTTGTAAATTGTTTTTGCTGTAGTCCTTGTATCTCAAATAGCGACTTTCTACGCTGAAATTGTGGCTTATTTGATAAGGATTCATGTATGATTTGAAAGACTGACAATCGTTATGTTTTCAGCTGAGCTGACAACCTTTCCGACTGAGCTGGTAATGTGAAAAATGTCAACTCCGGTTTCGACATAGATGAATTTAAACATCCATTCACTGAACAATGTAGTGTATATCTTCGTGCCATAATTACGTTTGAATAAATGCGCAAGAGCGTCCTGGATCGTCCTTCGTATGTATACGTAGCACTCGCGACGGATGTCGACTGAGGTATACTGAGAATTCGAGGCGCTTGGGTAGTGGCAGGTATAAGCCGAGTTTCGGTCGTTTGTATGACGACGTTTTACTGTTCTTTATTATACTGTGGTTTTGGTGACAGCTTAGCGCTGCACTACCTCTCATAGCAGTTTCTTTCCAACGCTCGAAAGGGCTTCACGTGTCGCCGCTTTAATTTTACCGCACAACATATTTACATCGTTCACGAATCATGCTAAATAGTATGATCTTAAATTAGCTTAACGATTCGTAATTCTATTTTTATATGCAAGGCTTAAAGCAGGGGCCATCTTAAATATAAGCAACGCTACATAACAATTTATTTTAAACACAATATACTATATATCTTAGTTTAATTTCATATGTACCCATTTGAGAAGGAATTTCTGCGTGCCCGAGTAGCATGATACCGTGGTTACCGTAGCTTTGTCTGGATTCTGGGTCAACTATGGGAATTTGGATACTTGCTCCCTCTCCAGTATGGCTGCTTCGCGGCACATTAGATGTATTATTATTAGATACGTTTTGAATATTTCCAAATACTATCACGTGCTAATATTCATATATATCAAATATAATTCAGATCGACAGGCAAATTTTCAAACTATGATAACTAATTGAAAGCAAGTGACTAACAGCCCATGACTCAAACTGGTCTTTCTTGAGATACTATACGGTTCGGCTCGGGGTGCGATTTTAAAGTAAGTAATAGGTTGATTCACTTTCACATTCATTAATTATACGCGATCTACCACGGTTTGGTTTAATTTGAAACGTTGGGCCTAGCATAAATATTGATACCTAAGTATTCCCGTTTCGTCTTCTCGGAACAATACACAATCCCCCATAATCCCTTTTATATTGAAAACGTGCAAGATTCGACGTAGTATAATACATTACCACGGGATAGTGGCGTGGATATGAGGGAGTTCAGGGGGTTTGCCTCCCTGCCGGTTCCCACCGTATCTTCAGAATTTCGGAAACTGGTAGGAAACAAGCAAAAATGTAATTTGGTAAGATTTTCATAATTTTAGACTATTGGCTTTTAGTATCCATATTATTGTAAGACAGTTTAAAAAATAGTCTAACTCATTAAGGGATAAAAACAGGAGAGTGACACCACCATCCCATCAATTCAATACAAAACTTGGCAGGGGGGAAAACCCAACATCTGGTTATTTTAGTCTAAACAGATGGATTGACCCCAGGCGACATGTACCTCATTTTAAGCGTCCCATCATGACTTTTCTTTTTGCCATTTCTACCGTTAATTCCGTTTTAAGAACTAAAAGTGTACATAACGTAAAAATCTGACTTTTCAGTATTTTTTGTCAAAATCGATGTAGGTAACATGTACCTACCTGATTTTAAGGGCCTCGTCACTATCATAAACTTTTATTTTTGTTAAATCAACATTTAATTCCGTTTTAAGCTCTAAACAGGTAAAAATCCGTAAAATTCGGACTTCTCGTCATTTTGGTCTAAATAGATGGATTGACACCTACCTTATTGCATGCGTCTCATCATGGTCAAAAACTTTTCTTTACGCTATTTCCGCCGTTTATTCCGTTTTAAGTTCTAAAAATGCAAAACAACTGATTTCATGGGGTCAATTTGTATGCTAGGTATCTCAACCGTAGGTAATATATACCCCAACATCAACTGGTCTCTGCGCATTGGCCATAACCATCGATTGCCGAAAGAATTTTTTAAAACGGACGTAGTTTACTCCAGTTATCATGTGTAGTCACATCAACATATCCAGACATACACACTTTTTTTTTGTTTAGGTGGACATTACGACATGTGAAACGTCGAGTTTTTTTAGACGTTTTAATTTCTATACATTTTTTGCATGATTGTACGATTTCGGCCCCCGTTTGGATGGGCCTAAGTAACTAGCAATACGCAATATTAATCAATATTTATGTAAAAGCCGTAAACGTTTAATGTTAGTATATTGATGTAGCCGGACAATCACCCAACTACCCTAATTATCGTACTTTATGCGTAGATGATCGCATAATGCATATTAATAATCGATTATAGAATTGTGATCCATAGCGGCACTTCCGACCGTTACCCGCTTAAGGCGGCGAGTCATGCCACACAACGCAAGCCGAGTCGAAGGTACCTTGATTGTGATCTATCGAGACATATTATATTCTTCAATGTAATACATTCAGTCTGATATTGAACAACTTATTTTCCACTAAACCGCTATTAATCCAGGCAACCGTACTCTTTCTGGGGGTGGCTCGGTCATTCCAAAATCAGAATTCAGTAAGGCGCCCAGGATGTATACTATTTTATTCTCCTTGATATTATATTACTCTCCTTATATATATA
>JAOPUG010155265.1:0-12037 GCA_027564375.1 Micropterix facetella | reverse complement strand
CAGGTCACGCCCGAGTTCCCGTCCCCGGGTCAGCCGCACAGCGGGTTCACCGGGTTAGTCCCTCTTCGGGGAGGCTCCTGAATATGAACTGCTCCGCAAGCTGGGCCGACCAAAACATAACAGCCATTATAGCCCAGGCTCCACGGAGTCATTGTGACTCAAACCTAATAAATAAACCAATAAAAAATTGTGGCAGTCTGGATGTGCGGATGTTGCTATACACAATACTTTGGCCCCTTGAGTAAACACGTTCGTTTTAAACTTTTCTTCGGCCAATCGATAATTATGGCCAGTGCGCAGAGCCCAGTTGATATTGAGATTTAAACGACCTACGATATCTGCCACACAATCTGTCCCCATAAAATCAGTTTTTGCATATTTTTACTTAAAACAGAATAAATGGTGGAAAATGCAATAAGAAAGGTTGTTGGCTATGATGAGACGCGTAAAATGAGGTACATGTCACCTGGGGTCAATCCATCACATCGAACTGGTCACTATCAACCATACAAAGTTTTTGGAGAGTTTGTTCTCTCGGGTCAATTAAAGCGGAATAACATTTCGGACGTCATGAGATTCATCTCTGACGTAACATTTGAACCCCTTTCAGCCTGTACCTCCTCTTCATTGAGTGGGTAATTACAGGAGTGGCACAATGGGTCCCTTATGGTTTCCGTGCTCCGTTAAGGTAGTTGTTTTACACTGCCCTGAACATCCTAATACAAAAGGAAAGGAATACATACAAAAGGAAATAATCATATGGCCGAAGTTTGACAAATCCTTGAGTTTTTCCCCTGCCAATTTTCTTTCTTTGATTCCTTTATATTGCGGTTGTAAGAGTGTAAACTATTTGTAATCAATTACTTTGGCCCACCGAATGAGGGGGGAGGAGGAGGGCCAAGTCTTACAATCATGTGAAAAATGTAACTAAATTAAATCGTCCAAAAAGATTTTTCTCGATATTTCACTTGTCTTAGAGGCCATTTAAACCTAAAAAACTATGTCTGTCTGGTTGTGTTGATTTGTGGATTACTATGTACGATAACTCGAGTAAATTACTTTTGTTTTAAAAATTACTTTCGCTAATCGATAGTTATAGCCAATGCGCAGAGCACAGTTGATTTACGGGTCTGTGTAACCTGCCATACAAATTTTCACTATAATATTTGTTTTTTACTAATTTTAGAACTTAAAACGGAATAAATGGTGAAAATAGCATAAAAAAGTGGTTGACAATGACGTGACGCTCACTATGAAGTACATGTCGCCTGGGGTTTAAATTAAAAAAAAAGTGCCTTTCTGTCTGGACGGGTGGATATTACTATGCCCGATAACTCAAGTAAACTACATCCGTTTTAAAAATTTCTTTCACCAATTGATTGATATAGCCAATGCCCAGAGGCCAGTTAATTTTGGAGTCTGTATGACCTGCGGTTGGGGTACCTGCCTTACAAATTATCCCCACAAAATCAATTTTTTGCATTTTTAGAGATTAAAACCGAATAAACGGTGGAAATAGCAAAAATAAAAGTCGTTAACCATGATGAGACGTGCAAAATGAGGTATATGTCGCCTGAGGTTAATCCATCACGTCGAATGTATACTATCAACAACTATCAAGTGTTTATAGGGCTATTTTTCTCAGAGCAGTTAAAGGGGAAGAACATTTGGTACGTCATGACATTCATCTCTGACGTAACATTTGAATCCTTTTCATACAAAACTCCTCTTCATTGAGGTGGTAATTACAGGAGTGGCACAATGGATCTCTTATGGTTTACGTGGTTATTTCAGGTAGTTATTTTAGACTACCCTGAACATCCTAATATATTACACATACATCAAGAAAACAATCATATGTGCCGAAGTTTGACAAACTCTTAGGTTTTCTCCCTGCCAAGTTTTATATTATATATTTTATTTTAGCTATCTGAATACGACATCGAATGTACAAAATATTCAATGAGAATTTCGAACAACGTCTATGTTAAAAATGCTACCTTTGAAGTAGGAAGAATTTCAAAAAGTGATAGAACAACAACTAATTTTACAGCCGAACTTATTACATATGCTGGAAAGGAGATATCTGTGCGTATATTGTTGCATTTTATTTTATCATAGTAAAATGTTTTATCTAATATAAAAGCATACTTTTATTTTAGGTCAAATATCGACTCGATGGAAAAAGTGCCGGGAGGAGAGAAAATTTCTTTATGCATTCGTTTGATCTGTGCGAGTCCCTTGAAAGTGATTCATTTATAATTCCAATAATGAAGCAATATGGAAACTTCTCTGAAAAATGTCCCATAACTCCGGTAATTACATTGAAAATGTTACTGTTGACGTATTTATTTATTTTAAAAATCTAATTCCATTTCAGTATCAATTTCGGCTGCAGAAAATGAGCCTTTGCCATAAACCACCATTTCCGCCTATGCTACCGGAAATTCCATTCGTATTATCTGTGGAATTTTCCTACACCGGAAACAGAAAACGGATAGCATACATTGAAATGGAATTGGAAGTGGTTCCGTTTCCATAGATGATTTTTAAAAATATATATAATTATATATTCATATTTATAATATATTACATAACGACAATAAAATATTGTTCAATTGTTTATTACGCATAAAAAGGAGATAATGTTTGAAGTAATTACACTACAATTTATAATAACCAATTTTATGTCCTTTATCTAAACCAAATAATGAAAGCCAAAATAAATATACCATTTGAAAATATATTACCTTATTTCATTAGCCAGATAAAAAAATATCTATATAGGTGTTAAACTATCCTAAGAGCCAGAATAAATAAGTCCGATTTCTTTGAAATTTTATCCCCAATTTTTTATATCAACAAAATTGATAGTTCTATTTTAATATGACGTAAAAATAATGATTATTAATTCAGAATATTACACATATTATTTTTTGTCGAAAAATACAAAAGGTAGCATGATAGGTAATGGGACATTCTCCCCTAGGGCAAAAGAAAGCTGAAGGAAAGTAGAATACCCCACCCCTACAGGTCTTTTAATAAATTAAAAAAACTTAAATTATAAGTCTAGGAGAAGGCTATGCTGCTGAAAGTAAACAGCGGAGTCGAAAATAATCTGAAATCTCTGCATAAGGCAGAACGGCCTTGTCGCGACTCTTCGTTATTCCCTCTACTTATTGATACCCCCAAAGAAGCATACTAAGATATTTACCCTCACAAATAAGTGTACAAGGTGACCCTATCGATTTTATATGATTTACGCACAAGCAAATCTCGCGCAAGCATATTTGTCCTTCTCTACGAGGAATTACAATAAGATTTATATTTGAATGTACCAGGTTATCTTTATTACCGAGTGCTATACCTCCTATTTAAAAGAAATAAACTATTTTGATTTTAATTTAGTCTGTTTGATTTCGATTCACTAAATCTAATAGAATAACAACACTTGTCTCATTTATTTTTCAATCCTCAGCGAATCAACGAACTTACATATCGTTCGCGCACGATGAAGCGATGACTCTCAATCGTACCCGTTTCTTATTTGTCTCAACCTGTTGAACTGCTGTTAGGTAGGTTTTATCAAATCCTCGCGTCCTCTTGATGGTCACTCTAGATCCTACAATTTTTCCGTTTAGATTTGTATGTGTAATTACAGAGAGAGAGACAAGCGGATGTCTATGGGTTCCCCAGAAAATTGACCGAAGTATCGATAACATCGTCAAAGAGTAACCTCACTCTCCGCGCACTCCGATGAACTGATCAAGATAACTGAACTGATAAAGGGCGGCTATTCCTTTCGTAATTATTACGAAATTTTCTTTGTTTAAAAAACGGACGCTAATATTTTCCAAAACCCTTTGAACAACCCTTCATGTTCCATCTATCAGTTTTTCTTCACAGCCATTGTTTTCTGATTTAGGAGTTTTCCTTCCCTGGCCGTTTCTTATCCCAGAAAACACATATTTATTGAGCAATTACTGTCGTTTGCGACGCCGTGGTGGCGGGAAGGGGGGAGCTGTCACGTTCGAACTTCGACCTATTTGACGGGTGCCTCAGGCGCGCAATGAAATGAAATATGAAACTGGGGCATTGTGCCACTCCAGTAATGACTCTCTCAATGAAGAGGAATTACTGTGTGGAAGAGGTTCAAATGTTACGTTAGAGATACATCTCATGACGCCCCAAATATTTTTCCGCTGTAATTGCTCTGAGAGAAAAACTTTCCAAAAACTTGGTTATGTGGTTGAGAGTCCCTAGTGTGGTTGTGACTTTTTTCTAGAGTTTGGCCACTGAGGTGGCCGAAGTAATATGAACATATCTTCGAATCTTCGCATACTCACTTATTTTACACGTTATGTTAGGGATATGTTATTTTAAAAAAGCATAATAATTTAAAACACATAAGGCCGTTTCGTCTCGTTTTCATCGATATTCCTCCGCCTACATTTGTCATAAGATATGAAGATGATTAAATAAATCTTTTATTCATACGTAAGTTTAAACCTTTATGTAACTATTAATATAACATTTTATACCTAGTTGAAACATTTCCTTCTCCCCTCCCTCCCCACCACCCCCCAAGTGGGCCAAGCTTCTTACAATCCTGAGAGGTTTTGTTACTATGCACGATAACTTGAGTGTACTACGTTTGGTTTAAAAAAATCTCCATCTATCTATATCATCAATTTTATCTATCTATCACGTGGCTAGTCATTTCTTTGCATCGATATTAGGCGCTCATATAAAGTGACGTAAGAGGCGGGGGTTAGAGTCACACGAGGCTCCCGCAAGCACGTCTGGCGATGGCGATTGTAGCACTACGTCTCGCTCGCACGCGGGCTCCTAGGGGCGTGGTGAATGACGTAATCATATGTAAACTCACCAAGCAGCGCGTATGCTCACCTGATACTTCATTTCCACCTAATAAGACATCAATTAATTGTATTATTTTATTTATTACAATAAAAAACAAACCGTAGGATGTACATACAGGAAAATCAATTGAGCTCTGCACATTGGCCACAACTATCAATTGCCGAAAGATTTTCTCAATCGGATGCAATTTACTCGAGTTATCGTGCATACTAATATTTTTCGCACACGATTTCAAGACTTGGCCTCAAGTATCTTTGGAAACAAGAATAACCCTCTTGATTTTTTTATGTGTTAAGCGATTTGGATAGAATAATACAAATACCATTATTATTTCGTTCAATTATCTTTTGGACGACTTATTCTCTATGTAATATTTTATTTAATTTATTATCAATTTGCTTTCATATACTAAATGTCTACTGTTTAACATATTTTATTATCGTTTGTCATGCGTTTAATGTTTATTACTTTTATTTTTAGAAATATGTTTATTTTGACTTCGAAAAATTTATTTTAAACTTAGTTTGTAAACAAAAATGATTGTTATTTTAACTAAAAAAGAACATACTCTTGGGCTCAATTTTTATACCGTATCTAAAATCCAGGTTGGGCGCCAACTTTTATGCAGTGGGCCTGGTTCCTTATTCCCTTACTAGGAACGGTGACTGCGGAACCAGGCAACAGGTCTTTGGGACGCGCGCTTCCTATATCATAATTCCAGGAAGCTCGGGCGCTGTTGCCTGGAATGCAACTAATAGTATGTAACACTAGTCTTGTCTTCCAGCCTGTTTAGAGCACTAACATGCACATGAAAACATATTAAAAAGGCGCATTGGATGCATTCGAAGCGACTGACAGATAGCGAAGTACATACGACTATCGCATGTAGCAATCGTGCGATTCACCGCAAGTCGGCAATTGTCACACGATTGCCACTTAAATAAATCGATCTCGTCTTTTTTTATAATTTTAAATAATTTGGAAAATTTCTGAAATAATCTGGTAAGTCTCTTAATAAAACATAATTGATTAATAAGTTGTTTTATTAATTTTAAAATGTCTATTGAATAAATGATGTCGTCAATAATATTCCAAAGTTAGATTTTAAATCAATAAACCCGAATTATCGAATATCTGACTTACGGCAGGAGTAAAAATTAATTATAGGAATTTTAGAAAATAATAACTTATTCTATTCATACCAAAAATAACACGACCGGAAACTGAAATGGAATTAGGTGCCAATAATAAGTGTTCTGGCGGGGAATTCTACCAGCAGTTCTCACTTTCAAGGTCATTTTCAAATCAGAGTTCAATCCATGAACATTGCGATCATTGTGAGAATCCCGGAGTGTTCAATTATTTTTGGAACCTAAATCCCAGTGAGTCGAATTGTTTGATTGTTTTAATGGTTAAGGTTAAACTTTATTTTGTAAAAAATAGGGATGGATAGTTGAGAAGATGACAAGGCTTCCCCGAATTCCTTCCCCATACTAACTTTCTGTGTCTTTCACAGGGAATCTCTTTTCTCCCGCAGAATTATCCTCCTGCTAGATTCTCTTTCTTCGAATGAATTCTCTCTCCGACAGAATTCTCTTTCTTCTGCCGATTTATAAAATCGTCTTTCCGATCTCCATTATCGGAAGGCCCGCCGTCTGAAGATCTTACTTCGAACGCCACCCATCACGGTGATCTACAGATTTGGAGACAAGAGTGTCGCCCTGATCCCTTCTGCCGCCGCCGACCGTACGATTGAAGAGGGCGGAGAGTACGACCAATCTTACGCTCGTCTAGACGCCCCACGTCGCCATCGAAGAAGAAGAAGAGGGCCACTCATCATCCAATCCCTCCGCACTTACCATCCGCGTGTACTCAGCTATCAAATATATATATTTTAATTACTCTTTTACTCAGTTGTCAATTATACATATTTTAAATCCTTGCTGTAATCTAGGTTAGATAGTCGACCCTGGATTAAGGGACCGGTCTCACTGCTCTTCTTATCATTCGTTCATGTTGTAAAATTGGAATATTAAATCTACCTGTTTTAATTCTTTTGTTTTTGAATTTCCCCACTTATACCTTAATAAAAATACCTTTAAAGAGGGATTTATTTGACAACTGGCGCCTTAGGCGCGCTACAACTAACTAGTAGAACGAGAATTAGCATCAGACAAACGCATGAATGACGTGACGGTGTCTTCATTGGGTTTTAACCGGAGTGCATTATCTGGGATAATGTCTATTGGTTCTGGATTTTCTCACCTTGATGAATTTCTGAGTAATATAGAGATTCCTTGCATGTCAGCAAAATATTATTAAAAAATCCATAATGAGATATTTGAAAATCGCCAGAAACGGCCGTAGAAGAGATGGAAAAAGCTGTAAGGCGTGAAAGAGAGGTTGCCATAGAAGAAAGTCGAATCGACAAATATAGAAGGGCAATGATTGATGTGCTGGCCTCCGATTACTGGAGTAGAATATCGCACGGCAATAATATTTCAGCATTTTCAGGAGCAGCGGCGATTATTGGGAGAAAATTCGGAGAAGTCTTATTTATGTCGGTGGGTAATAAATACTGCTGAGTGTGTGCCCGATATCTGAAGACATGGAAGTGCCCGTACATGACTGCTATAAAAACTTCTCGGGATCTAGTACAAGCATGGAAAGTGATGTGCTAGTTAAAGGGTTTAATAAGTTAATAGAAGTGCACAATGTCATATTTTCAATAATTAATTCGTACTGTAACTCCAGCAGGTATCAGAAAATATTGCAAGCTCGACCGTGCCTACATCACACCCTAGAGAAAATAGATTGCAAAAATCATATAATCAGCAATTTTTATAACACATTAAAATTGTTGACTACAAATACGACATATAAGCTACAAGCTCGTAAGTGCATAACGACGGGAAAAATCTAGAAATGCGACGAAATATCACATCAGCAATAGCTTACAATACGTGTGAACACATTTCAACGGATAAGAAAATCGATTGCCTGTACAATGACATTTTAAACGCCCCGTTACATGCGTTCGGAAACCATGAGAAATGTCGAAGTTTTTTAAATTGTATGCCGAAAAATGAAACACTAACCGCATTGAGTTCTTTGAAAGGTGACATTATTTGGGAAAGGATACATTACAGAACGCAAAACGTAGCAAAGCATACATGAAGCCTAATTCATGATGTATATAGTAATGTTGTCGAAAGGTTTAACGGAATAATTGCGAAATAAATGGGTGGTAAGAGGATAAACTACATCCAAAAGCAATCTTACAAAGCAATATCAAAATTTTGGAAAAAATATTTTTCAAGAAATAACTTCTTTGCTTCAAATAAGATCCTTACTCCAAAATAATTTGGGTTTCGGAAGTCGTTGTCCACAATAGATGCGATTGAGAATCTTATGGAAAGTTACTCCCAGCCTGGATAAGTCGGAAAAGACTCTGGGTTTATTCTGTGACCTTTCCAATGCCTTTGACTGCGTCGATCACACGATCTTACTATGGAAACTCGATAATTACGGCATTCAAGACAGGGAACTAAGGCTAATAGAGTTAAGACAAGGACGAACACAAGTAACTAAAATTCAAAATACTTGGAGTAATCCCCAGATAATTACGCAAGGAGTTCCGCAAGGCTCAATCCTGGGTCCATTTCTTTTCTTTGTGTATATTAACGACATACCAGATTGTGTGATATCAGATAATGATGAACTTACACTTTATGCATATGATACTTCTCTAATTTTCAGTGATGCAAACTTACAAAGTTTAATCATGCAAATTGATGTTACAGTAAAAAAATTGGGTACTTGGTTCTATGTCAACCACTATCCCTTAATGCCTCGAAATCAAACATTATTAATTTCTCTCTTCGCCCGTCCCAAGATAACGACATTCGCATCCTCTATGGCGAAAATAAACTTGAAAATATTGACCATATTAAATTTTTAGGTATCGATTTAGATAGTAAACTCCAATTGTCAACTCATTTGAATGAATTGAGTGGAAAATTAAGTAGTGCCACGTTTGCCATTAGAAGAATTAAAATGGTGTGCGGCTTTGAATTCCCAAAGGCTGTTTACTTTGCCTATTTCCATTCCTTAATGAGTTATGGCCTCATGTTCTGGGGAATGCCGGCAAATTCGGTAAGAATATTTCCACTACAGAAAAGAGCAATTCGCGATTTGTTTACAATATCATCGCTTACATCATGTAGACCATATTTCATCGAATCTGGTATCATGGCAATGTTTTCTGCTTATATATACCAGAGTATCGGTTAGTTGTATAGGTTAGTTGTAAGATATTGCCATGTGGCAATAAGCTCGCCTTTTTGTAACATTTTTTTTTGTGCAAATAAAGAGTTTTAATATTATTATTATTATTATATTAAAAGAATTTCCGACCATTTTTTAAACAGATCTTAGAAAATGAAAGCATTCTCTATTTCTGATATTTATATTATATTAGTAATTGACTTTATTGAACAGCTTCAAGCTACAGATATATATGTATTCATACCAAATATCCAAAATATTTTTGTGATGTAAAGCTACCCTACAAGAGTAGCTACGTAAGTTATATTAGTTTTGTGACGTTATGAGTCAAAATAGAATTTCTGTAAAAGTAGCAAATAGACAAGAGACTTTGCAACCGGATCTCATACTATAAGCGGCCGCGGTGACCCACATTACCGCATGCACTATTTTCTGACCGCGACGTATGGGGAAATAGTTAAACGCTATAGCGTGACAAAGTTGTTAGAGGTGTGCTGCTGATGGAGTTGATGGATTTTTATAAGATTTCTACCAACGTCGAACACAAGGCGGCCAAAACCTGGCATCCAATAGTGTATTAAATCTCACAAAAACGCATCTATATATTGGGATTCTCGGTTCTAGACTGAACACGGAATAACGGCATCCTAAAATCATTATGAAAGCAAAGAAAACCCTAAAAATGTTTTTTATTCTCCTTATTATACGGCTGGAAATTGATACAACCTAAATGCGGAGATACGCAGGTAGTCTGTTTCAAAATTATCAAACCTATTTTTTTACTTGTAAACAAATGAAGCACGGGAAGCATGTTCGGTGCATGGGTAAATAAAGAGTCCTAGGAAAGTTTTGCATTACAGTTTTGTTTATTTATTTTTTTTCAAAATAATTGCCTCTATTAAAATAACCACCTTTGCATCATCTGAAACCAATCTTTAAACCAGTTCTGTCAAGTTTCACTACGGAGTAAAGCACATACGTCTCAAGCCCGCAGAAGGTCGTCATCACTGGAAAGCCGCCTCTCTTTTAGCTTAATTTTCACACGCGGGAACAGTGCAAAGTGGCATCCAGAGCAAGGTCTGGACTGTAGGGAGCGTGCTCGAGAAGTTTCAGTCCTGTCGTGGTCAAATATTCAGTGCAGGCTTTGGCGCGGTGAGCTGGAGATATCGTGATGGAGAAACCAGGTGGCCATTCTTGACTTTGGCCGCAGATTCTTCATAAATCCAATGACTTTAGGCAGGCACTGTTCAGTATACCACTTAGCTGTGACTGTTTTCTGTGTGTCCAAAACGACACGTTCCACAATCCCACTCGATTTGAAAAAAAACTATCAATTTTTTATTTACAGATCGGGATTTTCTGACAACTACGGGTGTGTCCTCAATATCAAAGACACAAACTTTGTTTTGAGCCTTGGTCTGCACATCGTAATATTACAGCCAATTCTCGTTGCCTGTCACGATGTTGGTCATATGCCGAGATTGTCCCTTATCAAACTTGTTTACCTAGTATCTCCCGGCACCAAGTCACCGTCGTGTCATCTGCTCTTCAGTAAGTCGATGCGGCACCCAGAGAGTACAAAGTTTCTTCATGTGCAAATTATCATACGGAAGCGCACGAATTGCTGATGCATTTAGGTTTAAAGTACCCTCTATCTGTTAGTAGGGCATGGCACACGCCTGTCCTTGTCAAACATTTTCCGCACAGAAGTAACATTTTCCTCCGTATCTAACGTCTCTCAGCATCCTCCAGCGAAATTTCCCCTTTGGAATTCTCTATACCACCTGAATATTGTTGTACGATGTGGACAAACATCACCTAGTGCAAGAGTCATTACTTCTAAGCACTGGTCTATGTTCAAATCACGCACGAAATTATAACGCAAAACAGCCCTTAACTCATTCCGTAACCATGATTCTATCGCAAGCGCTTTACACCCTCACTGCTAATGAATAAATGAGCCCATCGACTTGGTGCGGCGGCTACTATACATGTATGCACATGTCTCAACATGCAGCGACAAGCAGCCTCCTGCTACTCAGTGTTGCGCCATTTTCCAAAACTTTTTCGTACCTTTGGACATGTTCGTGCTAGTTGAGAATGTTTGTCGCTGGCAATCGGCCGATGAGGGTGAAAGTGTAGTGAGCGTCCATCAGATTAATCAAGAAAATAATGACTTACTAGATCTTGTATCAAATTTTACCAAAATATCCTGGCAATATCCAAGGAGATACTATATGCCTGGCAATATCCAAGAGCGTACTATTCACAAGATTCAACAGACTTTAAGAAACGACGTCATTGATCGATAAAGGGTGGTACAACCGCTTAAAAGATGGCCACACGTCAGTGCAGTCCCGGTAGGCTGTAAAAATGCCGAAATGACAATGTCACTGACGAAGTGCTGGCTTTCATCAATCAGGATCCCGCCTTTTCCTCAGGATCGATACTCCCTAGACGTGTACGTGTGATTTTTGGCTCATCCCCCAATTTGAAAATTCCGCTGAAAAGAACCGATTCGAATTTAGGCGCCGCGGTTCGCTAAATCAAGCAGAATTATTTGCCAAGCGAAACACCAGCGGAATCCAATACACTGAAAGCCTATTATTGCCTGGGCGGAGATACCATTCTTACGGCAAGCGAAACAGCAGCGGCATCCAATACACAGATAGCCTATTATTGCTTGCGCGGATATAACATTCTTTTGAAGTCGAGCATAACAAATAACATCCTTTTTGGTTTTTTGAAATATTATAATGAAATAATAAAAAGAATTCAAAATATTTCATCATCGCATTTTAGTCATTTACTTATTAATATAGGTGCGTATTATCAATATAGTTGTAAGTTGTTTGCCCTTATAAATTCT
>JAOPUG010155185.1:0-12060 GCA_027564375.1 Micropterix facetella | reverse complement strand
TTTGGTTTAAGTGGGTATTACTTAATTATACCTACGGGGAAAATAAACATTTATTAACAATCAATACAGTAATTACTAATTATTTTTAAAAATATTTGTCACTAGACTTCGCCATCTTCTTAAGGCGTTCTCCTGCTTTGCTTTCAAAAACGTCAAAATTTCGGAACAGTTCTCATCATACGTGTATGCAGTTCAATTTTTTAAATCTGTAGGTATTATATAGATACAAATAGACTATAAACAAAAATGATTCCGTATACATTTAAATATCTTAAAATTGTACCCCTCTCCCCTTTATGATTGAGAGTTTAACTACATATACAGATATAAATTGAAATGTACAAGGAAAACATGAACATAACCCATACGATTATTCCAGACGAATGCCCAACTGTACAGAACAGCCTGTATCAGGGCTTACGAATTACATTACCTTTGTTTTTTTTTGAGTAGTAACTGACATTTTCTGACAATTAAACTTCTTTCAATATTAATACTAACATGATAAGATAAATAGACACATAGATGAAGAAAACATATGTCCGGTATCTATTAATATAAATATACAAGCAATACAAAGGAAAATTATATATGACAATAAGTATAAGTACCTACAACGTTGGATTTAAGACTATACTCGGTGAACCCGTCACCTCGAGTCGTTTCAACGAACTTTATCGTAATATCGCCCCGAGATGAAACGTACAGAATATGGACAATACATATCCACAATTCAAATACGCCACTGCCCGTCAGAGTCCTACGCCTTACGGCGAGGCACTGGGAATTACCACCCAGCGGGCAGCCTCACTCCCGACTACCAGATTAGGCCGAATTTCTCCTTCCACTCGTCTGGTCATAGGCTCGGTCAAGTCGCTTGCGCGACCTCTACCTATCGTAATAACGCAGCATTCCGTCACTCGGAAATAACGCGGACCCGAGACGTCCTTTACTCGGAAAGTCACACGAGTTCGGGTGGCCATCTGGTCATTTCTAAGGATAGATGACGACAGGTTGACACCTACCCCCGCGTCTTAGGGAACATACGTTCCCCGACCCCTCCGGGTCTCAGTCGATTGACAGCACTGGCGGTTTGCCCGCCCCGTGCGTCAGCCGTCCAGTTCCGGTCGAGGTTTTGTCCCTAGATCCACAGCATATTATGATGTGTCGCCTGCTACGGGCGGACCCGTCCACCCCAGCGTTTTAACGATATTGATCGTTCTATCACCCCGAGGCAAAACGCAGACTTAGGATGTAAGACAAATCTTCTTATCATGCTCCACCTAGGCCCGTAAGAGTACAACTCTTTACCGCGAGGCACTGGGAATTTTCAACCGAGTGGGGATCCTTACTCCCAGATTACTCCGATCCCCCGGCTGGTCACAGGATCGAGGTCGCTTGCGCGGTGCTCTACCTCTAAAGCGGTAATTTCTAACTGGAATGTGGCGGATACGGGGCGGCCTTTGCTCGGAAACTCTCACCATAGATCGGGTAGCCCACACTATCATATCTATGCATAAGCATTAGAGGTACCTACTTACCCCCGCTGTCTTAAGAAGCATATACTTATAAGCTCATTCAGGCATCAGTCAGTGACAACAAAGCCAGTTTGCCCGCCCCGTGCGCCAGCTGTCCAGGTCAGCCCGAGGTTTCGTCCCCAGGTCCGCCGCACAGCGGGTTCACCGGGTTGGTCCCTCTTCGTGGAGGCTCCTGAATAGGAAATGCTCCGCGAGCTGGGCCGACCAAAACACAACGGCCATTATAGCCCAGGCTCCACGTAGCCATTATGACCCAGCACAAGGATAGGACAAAAAGAGGAAAAAACATGGGATTTTAAACCCCCCAGGAAGTTTTGATGTAACATTGATCATAAACTCCGAAAATTATAAAATTAATATACGACGAAATCTAAGAAAATATAGTTAAAATTAGAAATCATCAAAATAACCAATTAATATTTACTAACATAGCCTTCGATACATTATGTTATCAATCAAAATTACTAGTAAATAATCAGGATTTAATTATAAACATACTTAATGACATGGAAAATTCTATGAAAGACGAAAAATTTACTAGTGCTTTATTCAGATACTACTTAACTTAGGCATATTGGAAAATATAATATAACGATTGCGAAATGCGTTGACATTTATGCAATTAGGAAAATTAAACTATGAAATTTTATCGACAAACACATTTAAGGATAGCATAAGAAAATAGCCCTAAGGAAACATGAACATCTCCCTCGTGAAGATATACCCATTTTAGAAAGTTTATGTACAGTAAAATGTTTAAAGTTTCAAAAAGATTCAAATTTTTTTATTGAAATATCCATAGTGGAAAGACAATATTTCCTATCGTACCTATTATACCTATACCCATCTGGGTTAACTTACACATTTTCTGACTCTCACATTAACATAAGAGGACACGAATGATCAATGGATAAGCGAAGCTGCCAGCAAAACAGAAACAAGAATTCTTTTGCGAAAATTCGAAGATTAACAAGAACGAAAATTGCATCGCGAATCACATAGCCAAAGGATAAACAACTCATGTACATACTCACAACTCTATAATATCGAACACACGTACTCACAATAATTAACGAGGCAACAAAATGGATCATCGCTGCGAACTAGCCAATCCAAATATAAGCAAACTGCAATAATATAGCGAAACTTTGGGAAATTCAAAGAACATACTCGGTAGACATACCAGAAAATTGCTACATAAAATTTCAGGGAAAAACATTGACAAACAAATTAACTAAAGAAACAACACACAACATAACCCAACTACCAGAGATCCGAAATTTGAAATAGAAAACGAACTGAAATTAGAAAATTTGAAATTAGAATGAGAACTTTGAAAATCGTTCCTCTATCAAACACAAAATAAAAATAACGTCATCAACAATAACTTAAATAACGCTTATGTACATTTTGTATAACATAATAGATAAACGGAATGCATTATTATTCATTAGTATTGTACTCTTAGTGAGTAAACGTGCTAAGCCAAATTCAATTAAATTTTTGGATTTGACTTTCGCATACTTAAAAAATATATAATTTTAACTTTATTAATGTTAAATATTTCATATTCCTCTAATAATTCAATTATAAGTGAATAGTCTAACTACTGCGGACACGTGTCGAGGAGTATACATAATAATATCTTGATAATACTGTCTGACGATGTACGACCTTCGAAATCTTACGTACCTGGACGCGCACGTTCCGTGCGGGCCCGGTAGCGCCTCCAGCACGCACGTGGCGCTAATTTGGTGCTTCGGGTTGTGTCCGCCCACTGGCGAACATGCGTTCTTCAAGACTTTCTTCTGAATCGGCTTCTTTTTTTTGGATTTGGTGAAGTTTGGAGGGCCGGGAACACTGCCGACGCGTTGGGCTGGTGACGGTGGAGGCGGACTACCTTGAGAGTATACAGTCATTCGTGGTCGCTGCAGGTAGGCGCTGGGGACTCTCCGACGTGATGTTGCTGTCGCGGCTTCGAGGGCTAGCTTCCTAGCCAATCGCCTTTGGCGTTACGCGCACCTCCACTAGTGCGCGCAAGAAGACATCGCTGTGCCGGCGTTACGCGCACTTCTCCATAGTGCGCGCAAGAAGCCATCGCTGAGCCGGGCCAGCGCGCGCGACCCCAAACGCGCGCGCGGGCTTCCGTCGAGGGAAGGGGTCCCGGAGTTTGGGACCGTCCGTAGAACGTCGCGTCCGGCGCCTCACGGGGCGGGAGATTACCGATTTAGCGGGCGGTTCGCCGTGACGCGACGCTCCGGGCGCTCATGGCGGCGGTGGGCACACGACCTCCCCGCGCGCTCGCCGCCTGAAGACTGCACCCTGACGATGTAGAGTGCAAGCGTCTTTTATAAGACGAGTACAATGAGCGCTTCTGTGTTGCGACTTGCTTGATAGCTTCCCCTCTCTGGTTAGCTATTTACTGTTTCGTTACAATTATATTATCTCACGTCTACTATTCCACAATCATTTCCTTGTTCTAATTATCTTTCTCGTGTAGTCGCTTAATAGAATGTTTTTAACAGACGTGTATACAATAAGTATTGTTTCGTCATTATCAGAACGAGTGATTTTACCTAAAGTATACAATGACAATGTTAAATAATTATGTTTAATTTATATATAATATAATTCAAAACAAGGGATTAAGTCCTTTGTTTCCATACTTGCAATAATACGTATTATTTCCCATGTACTCTTAAACGAAATATTATTCAAATCAAGGGAGAAGTCCATTGTTTTCGTACTAACAATAATACATATTATTTCCTGCTAATGCTTACTTTCTAGACGAATCGTTATTAATCTAAAATTAGCATGAAATACGACTGCTCGAAATTATTATGAAGGTATAAACATATATTATATTTAAAGCATTCAGTCGTTATAATAGTGTATCGTGGAATTCGTCGATCGAGATCTCTTGATCTTGAATTTCGACCAGTTGACTCAGCTTTAAGAGTTTAAATTATGGTTCCTCTAAATTACTGAGGGACGATTCTGCTGTATAACAGATTTATTTTACGAGTACGTCACGCCAGGTGCTTGTCTTGAGTAGTTCGTTATCTGCGGTTGAGGGTGTCTGTTATTGTACGCGCTAGTTGAGGGCTTTTGAAAGTTGTTATTTTTTGTTTTTTTATAACAATCACTCATCAGGTGTCGGGTTTTTGAGCAGGACGAACAGTGTTTAGTGTTTAATTTTTTTCTGTTTTTAATGTTTTCGGTACAATCTGAGAAAGTTTTTGGAAATTAGCCTTAATATTCATATACCGGAAACTTATTAAATATTGAATGTTGTCTTTTGCTAATATATACGTAGCATCTTTGATCGTCTGTGGACGTTGCGATCGGAGGATTTCACCAATTGGATCGTTCGGGCCTGAAATGATGGCTTTCAGTCCGTTTCTCTCATTATTATCGTTCATCGCTTGTTTAACGTTTCGATCGAGAGTTTTCAGATTTTTCTGAAAGCTGATAGTCAGTTCTCGCAAGAGAGAATTTGCGTCTCTAGTTTCGCCGAAATGCGATAATAATAAGTCTCTAATGTCCCGTTAATCTTTATAGGATCTGACTTTAGCGTACTTTAAAAAAATAAAATGTTTATTTAATAAACTTTAATTCATTTCAATTACAAGTGAATAGTCTAACTACTGCCGATACATGTCGACAGCGTACACATCCTGATAATAATGTCTGACGATGCAGAGTGCAAGCGTATTTTATGAAACGAATGTAATGGTTGCTTCTGTGTTGCAGCATGCTAGATAGCGTCCCCTCTATGGTTAGCTATTTATTGTTTCATTATAATTTTATAATCTGATATCTGCTATTCAACTATCATTTCCTTGTTCTAGCTCTGTTTCTCGTGTAGTTTCTTAACAGGGTGTTTTTTAACAGACCTGTATACAATGATAAGTATTGATTCGTCATCATAGGAACGAGTGATTTTACCTTAAGTATACAATGATGATGATAATTAATTATGTTTAACCTTTATTGAAATATCATTCGAAACAAGGGATGAAGCCCTTTGTTTTTTTTGCATACTTGCAATAATACGTATTATTTATTATGTTAACTCTTAAACGAAATATCATTCAAACCAAGGAATAACGTTCTTTGTTTTCGTACTTACAATAATGCATATGCTTTCCTGCTAATGCTTACTTTCTAAACAAAACGTTATTAATCTTAAATTAGTGTTAAATACGACTGTGCACAAAGTAGATTATGTAGGTATAAAATTATGTTATCTAGCGTTCAGTAGTTTCAGTCGATTTGTTTTATTAAATATTTCATTTATATTCGTAGGCGTCATGTAGTCGCCCTTTTGTATGAGCAGGCGATGCCTCGGTCGGGGTCGTCCAATTGAAGTTATGCATAGAGGTGCGAAAGTAACATAGACGTAAACGTAATCGAAATAAAGTATGTCTTTTTTAAGTCAGTTCGCGACAACTAACTTAATTGGGCTAGCAGAATGCTAGGCTTCTTCCGAAGAACAAGAAGATTTAGGTTTTCTCGCAATTAAATTTTATGATTATCATATTATAGATATTAAATTATACGTGCTTTTTAGGCAATAATAAATAGTTTTAATCAAATACTTTTATCTCCTCGGTAATAATAATTTAGCGATATACCATAATTTCCCAAGTATTTTCATAACTACCAAATAATTAAAAAAATAATAATAAAAGACCTTCCAGGGCTTCATAAATTTTTATAAAAAACACGAAGGTGATAGCTCACCTGAAAAAGGCGCACATTGGAGCGAAAGCTGATAGTTTAGATATTTAGAGGTACATTTTCAAAATCTGCTCGTCGATTTCGTCTGTTGAGTTCCCGGCATCTGTAGAGTTTCCGGCATAGCTAGCCCAATTATGTTAGTAATCGCGAAATGGCGCTGACGTCCTTCAAGCAAGTCGATACTTTTCGTAAGTATGGGTTCCATATTTGAAATCGATATTCCAACAGCGGTCGAACCTAAGTCATAAATATTCCTAGGCAGTGTTGGAGATATATGATTTCCGAACATGATATGTGAGTAGAGTTTGCTCTTTTAAATATGGCAGCAATGTGTGGTGCCCATTTTAAATCGTGTGATATGGTCATTTCGAGATCTTTCTGAATGGCCACTGAAATCTCGAAGTGACCATATCACCTCAAAAATTGTCCTCACAAAGAGGGTATTTTTTAAAAATACAGGATCGCCACAAGTCTGGCGAATGTCAGCGAGGCTATATTATTCAGTCAATAATGCATTAATAATTCAGTGAAAACATTTTTGGATTGCCTTTGCCAATATGTAGCATAACACATTTGCCAAAATAGTACGCTGTCCATGCAAGAATCTTGTCCAGATTTTGCTGTAGTTCGGTAGCATGGGTCAGTTGGTTTCCAAAAATATAAATGACATCGCAAAATAGCTGGAGGTTGATCCATATTTAAATTTGAGGATGTGCAGCACCTTATTAGTTAGATAATTTTCGCATAACGTTTTAACCTTATCCAAAGAATCCGTAATATTATTATTTGACTGGAAACTTCTACATATTTTCCAAAGGTTTCTTCGAAGGCCGCCGTCCCGTTCTCATGATACGGGATCCAGAGCTGATCAAACTAGTTCTCATAAAGGAGTTCGATCATTTCTGCGATCACAATATTATATTGGATGGACGTGATAATTACATGAACCGTGCGCTGCCATTCCTAAAGGTTAGTGTAGTTTTAATAGAATAATTCTAGAGTAGTCATGGACTGATGTGTCGCTACTAAGGATGCTATCAGATAAAATGCCACCTGAATATTATTCAGGAAAAGGTATAACATACGACCCGAGGAAGGAAAAAAATCCGCATCATGATCATGGAGATGGATCCCAACAGCACATCGGGAAATATAACCATATATTTCTGCAGCTGCAAGAAGAACGAATGGTTAGGAGCCGAGGTATACTCTCAAGATGTGGAGCTGCGCTTGATGCACTGGACTTGCACGCCACAATATTCCAAGCGGAAACAATTGAGACCATTATGGCGGCAGGTGTGGTTAAAAGAAGGTAAATTCAGGTAAGCAAATGGACATCTTTTCAGAGAGCAATTCTGTGTTACAAGTTTAACGTAAGTGAGTTTGTTGGTAAATGATAAGTTATTATTGAAGTTTCTTTATTGTTGGTTATCGATTACATGCTGATAGGTGACGCCGATGCGCGGCGTCGCTAAACTTTACAATTAAGGCGCAACGCGATTATTGGCTAATTAGTATGGATCTGACTCTTTGAATATCTGGCGATGGTGTGTGATATCTGGACTGAAGTACTGGCTTTTATATTTGCCTTATGACGTTTACGCTATTGTTCTCTTGAGGGGAGATGATCTGATTTCCTCATCGTCTGTAGATTGCCTAATGCTGTGTATTGTCTTACTGTTTGGCTAGTAATGATTCATTGCTTGTTTGTGACACGTTTATGTTAATTTTTGATGTACGTTTCAGTCCTCATTTGACCCTGTCTGAATCATTATTTGTCTTTTGGTAATTTCTCAATTTTGTTTTTCAATTGGGTTGTTACATAAGCATTAAAGAAACAGAAGGTTTTCTACAAACTCATATTAGATACCAGATGGTGCTAGATCGCATCTCACAAATGAACAGATTTAGCCTGATTAAAGTGAAGGGACATAGTCGAGTACAGGATATTGAAGAGGCGGACAAGCTAGCGAAATAGGACTCAGCGAGACCCGTCATCGAACCTGAGCTAGTGATGCCATTGGCAAAGGGATACACGAAAACGGCTCTTTGCGAAAGTATAAGAAGCAACTCCCAAAGTAGACTAGGGTGACTAAAATCAACCGTAAAAATGGTCAGTCGTAGGCGGTCGCTCGCCGCATGAAGACGATTTTTCAAAATGTCTGCGTTGCGTTTCTCTGCGGTTTCTACGATGAATAACGAATATTGTGCAGTTGCTGAAGTGTTATGAAAGACATCTATGCTTGTGGAACCAAGACTGCAAGATTATAAGAGTAATAATGTTCGTTTAGCGGTTGTCAAAGCTATTATTTAAAATATTCGCCAAGACGAATTTGGTGCGAACACGTGGCTAAATCTACTATTAATAAATAAAAATATGCGTCAAAACTTCTTAAATAATAATTTATCACAAGAAAGACTCAAAATATTAAACACGGGATTCTATCCGAATTCTAGGTTTCCGAGGTCAGAATCAGAATATACACGCGATGCATCGACTCTCAGAGCTTCGACGTCTCGATACTTTCTAAATTCTAAACCAGCAAGCTCAGCCTCAGAATATACAGGCTCCTGAATCTTACACTTCTCGAGACTTTCCAAATTCTAGACCAGCGAGCTCAGCATCAAAATACACACGCGACTCATTGACTCCTGGACCGTCGACTTGTCGACACTTTCCAAAATCTCGACTTCCAAGCTCAGCGGCAGAATATAGACGCGACGCATCCACTCCCGGGCCTCTGCAATCTACTTATGAAATTGAAGAAAACTATCTCAAGGTCTATACAATACAGGAAAAAAGTGAATGAGAGTATGTCGGTATTTTATTTCAACCTATTAGATCATGTATTGATGAGAACACCGTGCAATATAATGATATAGAATGAAGAGCCTAAAATATTAATAAATGAGATTTTAACTTACTGTAATATATTATTGTAAAACTTAAAAAATAGCATTAAATACGTTCTTTAAAAACAGGGATAGTGTGCATTCTGAAGATCTAAATAATTCTGCTAAACTTAGACAGTTATCACTAGTAGCCAAGAACTTAGGGTTAATTGTAATTTGATTTTTGGCGAAATAGTTTCACTTATATTGGTATCAAGTTTTTGGATAAGCGGAGTAACTGTATGTAATATCCTTTCAAACTGAACAGTGGTCATTCTTAAATGTTTCCTATAATAGTCAGGATCTTTAGAAGCCAATCCCACCAATAAAGATCCGAAGCACCCAACATTTTACGACGTTAAATCAATTTGCGTACCCAGATTTTATGTTTCTTCCTTTCCTTCTTTTCTCTTTGTTCTTAGTAGTAGTTCTTGAATAATTGATTCACGAATTATTTCGACACCAGCACTTAGAATGTCTGTTCTGCTCTATATTTTCAAACAAAATTAACTAGTTGCATGCGATATTTACCAAGTGTGAAAGTCATGTGGCTGTACGACCTTGAAAGGCGATTTGCTTGGTGACAAACCGCACGGCGAAAACAGACCCTGTAAAATCAACAGGACACGCACAAAGGCGCATATGGAGGACTAAGTGCGGGTAGCAGGCAACTGGTCAACCAACCCCAACAACAAAACGAATAAATAGTTATACTACACGCAACACCCACAGCAGACGCTACAATAAAACGTGCAAGTATGAAAGCGCAAGTCACGTTCTCTCTCTTACAGATGTAGAGATGCGCGTTATTTTTGGTTACGTTTGGTTATCGATATCGATGGATTTTAAGCGGGGTATTTTAAATGTGATAAATAAATATGAATTTCGATTAAATTACCTATAGAAAGTATATTCTTTCTAAATAATATTTGACAGTAATTGAAAAATACAATCATTAAGATTATTAATTAAATAAAAATTCACGGAATTCACGTAATAACACGAAATTCACATTCCGAAGTACAAATTACACACATTTAATTTAGTACAAGCTTTTACGTCTGTAAATCAAGATCATCATCGTCGTCGTCTGTGTTGCCATCGTCGTAGCCGACATTTATTATAAAGCTTTTGCATAAATATGAGGTCTTTAAGTCCTGTTCTTGCAGGGCTACAGCGTGACGAACACATGTTTTCCAATGTTCTATTATTACATTTTCAATGGTTTCATTTGTTAATTTTTCCAAATCAGCTATTTGTAAATGTGTTGTTTCTTGCTACGATTTCTCTTTTGAACTGTGCCCATATTAATTGTATTGGATTGTATTGACAATGATAGGGAGGTAAACGAACAACTTTGTAACCCTATTCATTTGCCAATTGGTCCAAATGATAAGACTTTTCTCCAGGATTTTGTTTTACTTTTTGAAGAAGTTCAACTTTAAAAGCATATTCTGAAAAGGTTATCCTTTATTGCCGAAACCATTCTTGAATTTCTGCTTTTGTAGTGGTGGTTGTCGGAACTTTATTTATATGCTTGGAGTGGTAACTGGTATTGTCTATTATTACCACCGCAGGCTCCTCAAGGCTTTGACGCAGTTGAGTAAACCAATCGGTGAAATTCACAGCGTCCATCTCTGATAATCTGTATTTTTAGATTGAACAGCACGGAAAACCCATTTATGCCCGGCATAAACCCATACTTTTTGCACCCTGCGTGATAAACAATAAGTCTGCTACCTTTTTAATTGGCTATTTTAAACCACCTTCATTATTTTCATTAACCCATACGATCTTCCGGGAATAGTTCTGACGTGAATCTCCGCTTTTTCTCAAATCGTCTAGTTTTCTAAGAAACTGCAGTCTTACCCAGACAATATCTAATTGTTCCATGATTTATTTTCTTCAAGCTGGTCCATTCTTAAATTTGTATGCAAAGTCGGTAAAATTGGTCTCATGGAAGACGCACTATACTTGAAGGCTTCTATTTTCTTCATTGCAGCTCTTAACATCTTCTTCACCGAAGGATATTTGCCATTTGCATAAAACGAAAACAGAATCTGCTTTACAACATTGGGTGTGGTTTAAGGACCTTTTCCCGTTCCCGAGAACTTATTTCGCCAGAACCACACTTCTTCCTTATTCTATTCACAGTTATCATACTAATCACACAAATCATTGCAGTTAAGTCACGAGGCTAGTTGAAGTTCACTTCCTTTAACGTATCAGGATCATCCTTTTACTCTGTTAGAAAAATGAAAATATTATTTATTATAACACGACTTTGTTGTTGAATATTCCCATGAATACTTGTTATATTATTTTTAATAAATTCATATTGAAAGAAATTATCAAATAGAATGAGTCCTCCTTCGAATCCCGACAGATTTTTTGATTATAAAAAACCTAAGATCTGGGATAAAGCATGACAATATTTTCCAGTTCTGCCGTGAAGACGAATTTCTCGATCGACGGTTACGCCTGTCCATCGGATCTTTAACACGGGTCCATATCGGTTCTGTAGATTAGTCATCGCTTCTTTAGGCACCGAATCACAAAATGTATTCGGCGTATGCGTCAACACTTTCTTCACAGCCGCGGCGGTACACTACGTAGAATGGCGCAAAAGCGTCGTAGTGCGGTAGTAACTGAGTAACTGCTATGGCAGTGGTATCGAAGGCGATCGGAGACAGCAAGAGCGAGCTGAAATCACTCGAGCGCGTCAGAATCATGAATGATAATGGGTTCTTCGTGAATGACAATGAGTTCTAAGTCCTCGCTAATGACCTTTTAATGGCTCGGCCCGCTTAACTCTTTCAGCCACACTTTCAGGTGGTTTTGAATTTTCAGATTTGTGTTACAGCATAGATATAAACAAGGTACA
>JAOPUG010155161.1:0-12069 GCA_027564375.1 Micropterix facetella | reverse complement strand
TCGCCACCATTATTCCAAACCTCTCAAAAGATCCTGTCGTCTCTTTAGATTTAAATTAAAAATATTATATTATATAGTAGTCATCTTTTACATACATTTTACGATACGTGTATAATCCAAAATATTATTTTATTCACGCCCACCCCCTTCCATCTTGCGTAAATGTTATTTAACAAGAAATATTTTATTTGTCTACTCGATTTACTCTTCATTATGACATGATTATATTGGGGAATATTTTATTTTATCTACCCCACCCCCCTCCATATAGCGTATATATTTATATAAAAAGTATACCATTGCTCTTTTCTACTTAATCTTCATTTGGAAATGTCACATGATTTTATTGGAAAATGATTTTTCATTCCACCTAATCAAAAATAAAAATTCTTACATATACTTGTCGTTTTTAATGACTTCAAGAAACATTCATACAAAATCGCCAAATTTGAAGAAAATCAAACAACGCATTTTGTCGTAATGCATAACAAACAGATGAAATGCCAAATGGTGATTTTCGACCGGGTTCAACAGTGACCTCGGTCTGCTCGGTCATTCCAAACCTAGATCAGAATTTCAGGAGTCATTTAATTTGTAACATGCTTTGGCTATAATCTCTCGCCGCGTGAGGACTAGCTTTAAAAGGATTTTGATATATCGTGCATCTCTGACCTGGAACTGGATTTCGGTGCCATGAGGAAGAGTTTCGAAAGCTTAAAAGGTTACAATTATAAGACAACAGCGTAAGCGACCTAAATGTATGTAAATGTATGTAAATGTGACGATTACATTTTCTGGCAATTTTTGAACCGTCGTAGGGAATTGACTGATGATGTTACCAAACTGGAAAAAATATCATAACTAAACCTTTCTTAAATACACAGCAATTTCAGATTTTTCAAAATAATTGAAAATTTGAGACAAAAAATAAATCTGGGAACCATACAGGAAATATTCAATTTAGAGTATTTTTTGAATCCATCTTTCACACTAAACAGCGAGATCAAAAAGCTCAAAAAACTAGTAAGGTATTTTAACAATAGTCATAACGTTTATGACTATCGCGGATTTTCAAAAATTAAGTTTTGCCTCTTCGCTAGTTTCCGTATTAGTTTCATCCATTTTATATAATTCCTGTACTTCTTTTCATATTTTGGGCATTCCCCTGTGCCAATTTTTCCATTCCTCTGTCGTTTTTTCAATTCTGAAAATATTTTATCACAATATATTTGAAAGTATTTTTCCCCTATAAACTCTGACTTCCAACAAGGAAAAATTTCTTTTCAACAGTACAATTACATGCACAATTACATTTTTAATTCCAGAAATATTGCATTCACAATATTTATAATATTTAAAAACAAATCACAAAAGCCACTCATTTTCAATACCGAAAATATTTATTTCATAGAACCTTCATAAAACACAATTATATTTACAAATAAATTTAGGTTTGGCCATGTAATAACGGAAATGAAATCGGGTTATTTTAAATCTGTTTAATAGCAAAAGCGTAGCGTTCAACGGAAGTCGATAAATTGGTTTTTACTTACTGTTCCTTTGACGGTTTTCGGTTTTTTTAAGAGCGTGCTATTGACCATAGGTTTATTGGAGATAAATAAAGTCGAATCAAACGAAGACGCCACCCATAAACTAATATTTTCATGGTCAAATATAATGTTATATTATTATTATAGCGTCTGGGAATCAGGAAAAATCATACATCAAGAAACCTATCCTACATAATGCACAATTATCTCAATAATTAACTTTTAACTGGATACGCAATCCACGTTACTGTCGCCGATGCCAACTGTCACAAGTATCAAATAATAAAGCCTCTTTGACATAAAGCCAAACCTCTCATCTTCCTAAATATATAAAAAAAAACTAGAAACTGAATTATCAACTATAGGCATCTAATTTCATAGTAGAATTTAGTTGAAATAAGCAAGATTATAATTATTCGGAAAACAAAGTTGGACACGGTTTATAAGTATAGAGTAGAATACTATGGTCATTTCCAGATTTTATTTCATCAATGCTGCTAATTATAATTTGAGCAGATGATATTCTAGAATATATTTGAGGACATTGAGATCTCAATAAATATGCTACTATAGTACGAACATTTCCACTAGCTTATAACATTCTGGAATTACCGAGAGTGAGATCGAAACGCGTCCCAATTATATTCGTGATTATATTTATATACGAATTTCATTCAATCGCGCTTCGTTTTTCTTCGAAATTTTATTTCAGTTTTTCAGTTCCCTGAAAGTATGGAAAATTCCCCGCCAATATGAAGATGGAAAATTTATTTGCAGTTTGAAGGTATAAGCTATAATTACTTTCATAATTCTTCGGAGAGAAAAAGACGCGGTGATTCAGAAATGTGCTTTAAATAAATTATGCTAATTATTTTAATGGAGAACGTTTGTTGAAGAAATGAAGAGAAGCTTTATAAGGATGGCTGAGCTTCATAGCGAGGATGTATGATAACAGTTGATCTTAACCCGACGTACGCCATGTCTTATATGGCATTTATTTAACTTCCTAGCATAATAAACGAAACTAGCATTATATATTCCAAATAAACCTATATTCGTCTTTTTTACTTTTTGGTAGAAAATAATTACACATTTGAAGTGAATGGATTATGTATCTTCTCATCACAAGACCATCAAATTTCGATAAATAAGTCGACAAATAAACAAGTTAAATGATCAATGGACAAAATTTGTATAAAATATGAGGTTTCTCTTAGTAATAAGTTAATACCGCACCCCGGCGGCACGAACCTACATAAAATCGAAATTTACCCAGGCTCCACACCTATCCATCAGCCTCCTCTAAGAAGGAAACTTCGGACGACTCTCGGCTGTTGTGCAGAGTCTGTCCAACCGACGAATGTGTGCAGGGGTCTGGAAATGTACATTTCCTAAAAAGCGGGGTAGATGTTGACCTGTTGTTACTTATCCTTAGAAACGGCCCGTTGGCCACCCGATCGCGAGTGACTTTGTAGTGTCAAAGCTACGGGCGAACTCGCCAGCCAGAGATGTTTCAACTAACATTATCGGTATTTCATCCCGAGATAAACGCAAAGACTTTGTTGACGAAACAATTAACTTCTTCAGTTACGCCACGGCCTGTGAGAGTCCAACTCCTTACCCCAAGGCACTGGCATTTTCAAACCCAGTGGGGCCCTAGCGTCCTCACTCCCAGATTTGGGCAGATTTCTTCGACCACCGGTGTGGTCACAGGTTCGAGGTCGATTGCGCAGCTTCTACCTTTAAAACGTCAACTCGTACTGAATGTGTTGCGGATCCGAGGCGCCCTTTACTCGGCGAACCTCGATCATCCAGGGCCACCCGATGTGTTCCCCAGATCCGCTGCACATGGGTTTCACCTCTTCGGGGGTTAGTCCTCTTCTGGGAGGCTGCCGAATATGGGTTGAATCGCGAGTCGGGTCGACCGATGTAACAGAGATGGCCATTCGGCCTGAGCTGCACGGCGCCAATAGGCCCGAGTGATATTTATTGATTTAAGACCATTGCTCGGGCGAACCCGTCACCTCGACGGCAAAAATCCAATATCCAACTACGCCGCAACCCTTTAGAAACCAACGCAAAATAGCGGAACACCGGGCAGCAAGCTGCCCGGCGGGCCAGCCTCACTTCTTAACTCCCAGAGTTGGTCAGATTTCTCCAACTTCCCGTCTCGTCGCGGATTCGAAGTCGCTTGCGCGGTCTTCTACCTTAAGTAAGCGGCAATTCTTCAGTGGGATTATCACGGATCCGAGGCGTCCTTTGCTCGGCTTTACAACCCGAGATCGGGTGGCCAACGAATTGTTTCTAAGGGTAGATAGCTTAAGGTACCTATCTAACCTTGCTACCTTAGGTCGCATTATGCTTTCAACCCACGGAGAAGTAACCCAATGGAGAGAGGATATCTGTATTTTTGTTTTCAATCCAACTCACCGAGTTTTGCGGGGGGGAAGCGGCCAGCAGCGGCCAGCGAGCGCCCCCATTGGCTGACATGACATGGCGTGATTAATTTTAGTGCGGGTTGTTTGCCGAGAAACAATATCGATATCGATAAAATATTTGTTTTAAATAAAACTACCTTAAAGTAGTATTGTTGGTTTTACATGATGGTTACATTTACAAGGATCAAATATACTCAAACATAAATATAAAACACATGATTTATCTAGCTAAAATATACATTTTTTATTTGTCATAGATATAAATAATAACAGAACGACAAAATCCGGCGAGTTCTACAAGTAAGATTCCACTGGAAAGAACTGCCAAAGAAAACCAGTGACCACTTTTTTGGTACTATTATTGTCAAATACAAATTTGAATTTAAGTCTTCAGTTCCTGTCATTCACGTCCTCGGCGTTCCCGTGAATTGAAAACATGAAACAGAAAGAAAAAATACAGGCAGAAAACAAGTAATTCAACAATAAATCATGTATGTATTGAAGTGAACAATACAAAATAAAATATCCCAAATGTCGACGTAGGAAAATCGTCCTAATTAAAATAGAAAATTAAGATAAATATAGCTTTGGGGTTATATTAATACTTATAGTAGGTACTTAAAGTGTCTGTTCGGAAAAATATGTATTTTGAGTTGCGCCACGAATGCTAGATAAGGTGCGATTATTTCTACGATGCATGAAATGGTTTTTACAGAATGTCCCCATAGGTACACGGTTGTCTTCATCTCAATTATTTTAAAGGCATTTATTATATCATCGCAGTTAACAATAGTGAAAGGGAATTCAGTAACACATTGTTATTAATGGTATATTGGTAAAAAAACGCTCAAACTCAGTCCCAACTTCCATATCCGTTTTAATATCTAAATTATTTATCTTTAATTGAAAATCCCTTGTGCGAGCTATGGCCCTATTTGTTTAATTATTAATAATACTACATGTAACCTTGATTTTATTTGTAGTTTTTGATCTTATTTTTTAAATAAATTAACTTGGCAGTTGAACAGGCTCGTTTGAATATACAATTCTATTGATTTTTAAAGTGAATCATTTTCGAGTATATTTTACGTATATAATTTTTAGGGTTAGCTTTATTTTTCATAATAAATGTTATCCGTGCATCGACATACTTTTTGCAAACACATTTAGCCAGATCTATCAAATGGTTTGTAGACTCGACATCGAATTGGTGAAAATGGATATCAGGGAATAAATTGTATCCTACAAAAGTTTTCAAAACTGATATCACAAAATAATCTGACGTGTGTTTTGACGATAAAGTTTTTCCACCGCACTCGTTGATGGCCCGTCTGATATGAACTTCGGATCGCCGACATATGTCTACAACTGTAGTTGATCCGTACATTAATTTGCCTTTTACGTCTTTTTGCTTTTGTAATGTTTGTTCTTGAGGCTCACCCAATAATGCTCCAATGCACGTTTGACATTTAATTTGTTTTGTTAACGAATGTACAACAAAGCCCGCGATATATTTTATTACTATTTCGCTATATTCTGTCAAAGTGATAGCTTCAAGCATGTCCAGATTTTCATAAAATTCAGCTTGAATCACATCATCCAACACATCAGAATCGGACTCCATATCGGAATTGTCGTCAATATTTTCCTGGTTTTCGAGCCTCGTAGTAATGTTAATCTTATCTAATGCAGATGTACAATTCAAAATTGGTATTTGGTGCAGTGCTGCACAGTTTCCGCTGCCGGTGTTTTTTATTTGGACGTATGTTATTAATTTTTTGTATATGCTTTCAAATTGTCGAGCTGTTGGATTATTATTTGAGCCACCGTGACATCTAACACTTCCAAAATAGTGCTCCAGGTGGTCTTGACTTATTTTGTGGAGTGGTAGATAAATTATTGGGCATTCCGTACTTAAAACTAAGTTTTGTATTAAATATTTCGCACTTTCTATACAAATACAAAAGCCTAAAAACCCAGTGTTTCGTGGTGATTCAATAAGCTTTACCTTTTTTATTGTGTTTGCTGTGACAATTTGAGCGGACATGTTGATTATTTCGTGTTTCGCCTTTTCTAGTATGTCAATCACCAAAGCAGCATTTTCTTTATTTACGGCACGTTTGAGGTCATAGCCATGCACATGTGAATCCAGAATGTCAAATAGATCATTTATGAGTAGTAAAAATGTAATCGTAGCAGTAACTACTTGAAAATTTGGTAATTTGAGCAAATCTTTACAAATTGTGAGAGCATCTGCGACGCTTTTGCTGAAAATTTGGATTGCTAAACTGACTTTCATGATTTTACATTTGAAAAAGATGTGCATTGCTCTCAGACGGTTTGCTAGGTGCAAATGTTCTTTCTCCTGTAAATTATGTAAATCAACAAGATGCTGCCAAGATATTTTCTGGTCATTTTTGTCCCAAAAATTGCCATACTTTTCAAATGCGTTGCGTACTAGTTTAATCATATGTGCAGGGTCTAAAAATACTGCCACGTGTGAGTCTCTGTACGGATTTTTGAATGTAGTAGTCAGGTTATTTGGGTCGAAATTACATCCTAACTTTTTAGCCATGGTCAAATTAGCAGGGCAGCCATCAAATGTTACAGAAACTACTCTGACACCGGTTTCTTCCACTAAAGTTATAGCTTGATTGAGTAAGGATGCCTTTTGGTCACTATTAATGCCATTAATTAGGAAATAGCCAAATGGAATTTTATATGATGCATTCAATAGCACCAACATAAAAACGAGAGCCTCCTTAGCTTCCATTTGACAATCAGACTCTAAAGTAGTGCCATAATTTACATGTCCGTAATACCTTTTACCCTGAGGATGGTATTCAATACCACTTTTTATTGCCATTTCATCAAAAATAATTGCGCCATACAGATCGTTGGTTTTGTCTTTTGCCAAATATTTCAGTGCATGAAGGGATTCTTTAGTAAAGCCTGGCTGTCCATCGACAGACTGATACCATTTACGGAGCGTACTAGTACAAGGCAAACATGTACTAAATGTTTTTCTCACAAAATCATACGCTTTAGGGGAGTAAAAGTGTAAAGTTAATGCAAACGCCCGAAGTTCCTGTGAGTATTTTCTTTTTGGTATGTGTCCTGTATTAAATTTTTGTTGCTGCCGTTTGAGCAAATCTCGATTTTCTAGCCCTATACTTTTCAATATGTCTTCATTTTCTTTCTGTAATAAAGATTTAGCAGTTAAAGTGTCTAAAATTTCATGTAAAGTAGCAACTTTCCTTTTTAAATTTCTTGATTGGTCTTGAAATCGCTTCACCATCTTTTTCTTTCGATTTAAACTAAATATAAGATGGTCAATTTGCCGTTTCATTTTTCGTTTCCTTGGAGTTAAATCTTTGTACAAAACTTCATCAGTTGTGACTTCTTTTTCTGTGAATATCTGAGAAATAAATAAATTGCATAAATAAAAATTAATACGTTACACATAAATACATTTAAACTATTGATCATTGGGAAAATCCCTCGTGGGGAGAATATTTATAGATCAAGAAGTAGCTTTAATTTAACTTAGATTTTAACTTAACACACTACCAAAAATGAACAAATATGTTAAAAGTTAAAAGGAAGCTTGTCATGTCAAGACATGATATAATTTAAACAAAATATTACCTGGTTTTTACATATTTCCATAGGTTCGCCATGTGACGTAGTCGATTGTTCTTCGGCGTTCGCTGTTTTTTCAGTTGATGGTGTCTGTAAGATTAGATTTGTTAACATCTCCAGTCTTAGGTAATTACATAACCAAATTTTAATAATTATACACACCAATATAGGTAAATATAGAGTAGGAATTGCTGAGTTAAACAAACGGCGTCGATTATTCTTTAGTTCTACAAAACAATCCGAGGTAAAATGTCTCGAACATACGACACTTCGTTTCCCCGGAAAAAAAGTGTCTCTGTGAGTGCAGTTAATCCATTTTTCTTTTGTGATCTCGTCATGTGGAAATCTGTATGTTAAAAAAGCATAAAATCTATAGAAAGAACTTTTTACACACATCGTGTATTAGTCCAGAACGTGGGGGTTTTTTGAATGCAAAAAGGTGGGGTAGTAGTACTTTTTGGGGCCCTAATGAAAAATCCAAGTTTTCGACCTCGAGGCGCCAGCGCTCGAGCCGCCATCTTGGATTTTAGGTAAAAAATATTGGTTTTTTGATAATAACTCAAACACGGTGGCTTTCACGACAAAATATGTTCTATACAAAGTTAAAGTGGAGAAAATTTCCTACATTTTTTGTAATTTTTTTCCCTACAGATTTCATCGGAAAGCGGTGTGAATACGGAATATAAAGATGACTTGGTTCCTTTGCGCATTCCTGCTTCCGAAAAAAGCGACAAAGGAAAGTGGGCCACCTCGTATTTAAGGAAATCTTTTATCTCGTCTTCGGATTTCTTAGCAATGCACATCCTTCGAAACAGCATTAGTGGGTTGAGGCAAATAGTTTCTTCGCCGACTTCACTGACGCATACAGACTCGATGCACTGAATGTCAATTATGACCCTCTCTCAATACCTACTGACAGCAGCTATTCCCTCGCTACCTACCTATCCGTTTAGGTTTACCTATCCTAAAGGTTTAGGGCAACCTATTAATATAAAATTAAAATAGAGTCTCTTTAAAAAATATTTCAATATGATTAGCATTTGTTTAAATTATTTATTTTAGTTATTAACAGCCAAATAACAAAATATTATACTTTTTCTTCAAATAGTGCAACTTCACGGAGTTGTAACTCCTAACATATGTATGCTACAAAAAAAATGTTTTAACAAAAAATGTAGGAAATGTTGTCCTCTTTAACTTTGTATAGAACATCTATTGTCGTGAAAGCCACCGTTTTTGAGTTATTATCAAAAAACCAAATTTTTGTACCTAAAATCCAAGTTGGCGGCTCGAGCGCCTGCGCCTCGAGGTCGAAAACTTGGATTTTTCATTAAGGCCCCAAGCCTCAAACACCTATTTTTGATACCCACGTACTAGACTATATAATTTACCTATAATTCTGCAGGTATCATAATCTACGTTTTGCTTGTTAATGAATTTATCGATAAAATTTGAGAGAGCTTTCAATACAACACTATCGTGCAAATGAAAGAGATGGTGGCATATGATTATAGCTGCGACAAAAAGAGACGGAAAAAATACATCACGAGTGGTGAAATATTGTTTCCATTCATTTTTAATTTTAAATATATACCTGAAAAACTTACCGATGAAAGGATATTCCATTCTTAGAGTAACTTGAGGTTGAAGTACTCTTACCACACCACTTAATTGAACAACTAGGCATTGTTTTTTGGCCACTTTTCGGCAAATAAAATAAAAATCTCTGACATACGTCCGTCAGGGCAACGATACTCAGACTGATACGAATTTGACCAACATGCCCTACAAATAGGGTATGTTTGGTGAGCGAGGTCGCCCCGTAATGCGCTCTCCATTGGGTTACTTCTCCGTGTTTCAACCCCTACGTATTACGCAATTAGACTCCCCCGACTATTCGTCAGTTGAGCAAGGCCGGTAAACCGACCAATACATCAACAGTCCAGGGTTCCTCGAGGTGTTATCCCAGGTCCGACCGCAAAGCGGGTTTCATCGGATTATTCCCTCTTCGGGGAGGCTGCTGATGAAAATTGAGCCGTGAGTCGGGCCGACCGGTGTTAACAAGATGGTCATATGGCCCAAGCTGCACATGCCCCATTAAGCCCGAGTGACAACTTTTATTGTGACAAGCGAACCTGTCTATCCCGGAGCGTTTCATAGAACTTTATCGCTATATCACCCCGAGGCGAAACACAGAGACTTGGATCGACATATACAAATTCACATACCAAGCTCTCCCGCGGCCTGCGAGAAGCCAACTCCAAACCATGAGACCTGGGATTTTTCATACCCAGTCGGCTCTCCTCGTGCCCTCGCTACCAGATTTAGTCGGATTCCTCTGACCACTCGTCTGGTCACGGGTTCGAGGTTGCTTGCGCGGTCCTCTACCTCAAGCGAGCGGCAATTCCTAACTGGAACTATCGCGGATACGGGGCGTCCTTTGCTCAGCATCTCACTCAAAATCGGGTTGCCCACGAAACGTTTCTAAGGGTAAGCAGCTTGAGGTACCTACATACCCCCGCTTACTTAAATCGAAAGTTTAAAATCCTATGCTTTTTAGCATACGCTTCTAAACCCCTCCGGGTATATGTCAGTGTCAACACGGATGGTATTCCCGCCTCGTGTGTCAGCTGTGCAGTTCTGCCCGAGTTTCCGTCCCTAGATCTACCGCACAGCGGGTACACCAGGTTGGTCCCCTTCTTAGAGGCTCCCGGATAGGAGCTGTCCCGCATTGACAAATTGGCCATCATAGCGCATGCTAAACAAAACCGTTAAAAACCTAGGCCCGAGGGATAATAACCTTGATTGTCAACTGCTCCGGGCGAACCCGGTTACCCCGGAGAGTTTCAGCGAACTTTATCGCTATATCAGCCCATTACGAAACGCAGAGACTTAGGGGAGTAGACAATCTACGTACCAAGCTCCACCACTGCCCATCATAGTCCAACATCTTACAGCGAGACACCGGAAAGTACCATCCTGCGGGCAGCCTCAATCCCTGACTCCCAGATTTAGTCGATTTACTCCGACCACCCGTCTTGTTGCAGGTTCGAGGTCGCTTGCGCGGTCCTCTACCTCAAGCGAGCGTCATTCATTACTGGAATGACGTGGATACGGTGCGTCATTTGCTTGGCAACTTTCACTCGAGATCGAGTGGTCCACGTATCGTTTCTAAGGATAACATCTTGAGCCTAGTACCTAGTTATCCCCCTTTCTTAAGAAGCGTACACTTCTAAACTCCTCCGAGTATTAGTCAGTGACAGCACGGCCAGTTTGTCCGCTCCGTGTGCTATCTGACCAGATCAGCCCGAGTTTTCGTCCCCAGATCCACCGCACAGCGGGTTCACCGAGTTGGTCCCTCTTCGAGGAGGCTCCCGGATAGGAGCTGCCCCGCGATCTTGGCCGACCAAGTTGACATATAACGGCCATCATAGCCCATACTAGACGGAACCATTATGAGCCAGCCCGAGTGACAGTCGGGGAAAGGCCGTCATGGGCCCGTGAAACTCGGTAGGAAGACAACAGGTAGCAGCGACCTCGAACTGTAACCAGACTAGGAGTACGAGGAATCCATACAAATCTATTAGGAAGGGCGTGAGTGTCCCCTGGGTCACCCTCCAAGTACATTTCGGTCTGGTGTCGGATACTGTCGGGCCGTGGAGGAACTAGATGGTAGATTATATTCTGTAAATCTATTAAGTCTTTGCGATACGTGACAATATGTGAGAATATGCGATATGAGACGAGTTACATTAGCATTATAACATACTGGTACGGTGGATAATTACGGCAGACACATATATAATGACATTTTCTACAAGACATACTTTAAGTATCCCACATGGCCTTCATTTTATCTGATTATGAACAGTATTCATAATAAATGTATATTAGATATACATTTTAACCGAAACAATGTGTAATTTAATCACGTATCCCAATTCTAAATATTATATCCCAGAAAATATCAAGCAGGATAAAAATATAGCTTGACAAATCTAACAAGGGGTACTTAATTCAAATTTTTCGCAGTTGAATAGAAGTGTCGGAGCCTTCGGGAATGGGTCTTCTCGGGGTTCCGATTTTACACCGTCGATTATCACGAATCGTTGATTTTTGTTATTTAACCGACGGCGCTTCATTTTGCGGTCCTTCGGTTGGTGGAAATCTCGAACCCCTGCTCGAGATCTAGTCGGCCGATGCCGTATCTGGTTTTATGCGTTCGGGAAGATAACTGCTGAGTTAGACCTACCTCGGTCGGGTTAATTGCCTGCTGATGATTTGCTCATAAATTGTAGGGCCACAATGGCTACGTGGAGTCTGGGCTATAAAGGTTGTTATGTTTTGGCTGGCCCAGCTTGCGGAGCCTCCTAGAAGAGGGACCAACCCGGTGAACCCGCTGTGCGGCTGACCCGGGGACGGGAACTCGGGCGTGGCCT
>JAOPUG010155143.1:0-12074 GCA_027564375.1 Micropterix facetella | reverse complement strand
AGTAGCTGAAGTTTTCAAAATTCCCAAGTCTACCCTTTTTGGCTACTTAAAGAAAAATAAAGGTCGGGACGCTGAAAACGTTGTAGTAAATGCACCAAATTATGCAGTAAAACTAGTGTTTACTCGAGAAGAAGGTCAAACTCAGCTAAACCACAGAATTGTTGGTTAATCGACATATCTTTAATTCTATTATTAAATTTTGAAACTCGCAAGGAAGGGTTTATAACACTTAATGCTTAAATTAACGAGGTTAGCCGAGGTATATTTTTTTTAATAATATTTTTTTTTTTTAATTATGCGATAGTTATATACTTTATAACTATTGCTAAAATGGCATACTATTTTTTGAGCTTCTTGGTTCCGCTATTTAGTGTGAGCGATGGTTCATAAAATACTCTAAAATGAACATTTGACTCTAAAATGACCTGTATAGGTCCCAGATTTATTTTTTTTCTCAATTTTTCAATCCGTTTTGAAAAATCCGGAATAGCTATTTACTGAAGAAAGTATAGTGAGTTACGATTTTTTCTGCTGGCTAACAACATCAGTTAATCATTACAATGGTTCAAAAATTGTGCTCGAAATTTGCATACATCGTCGCCGTAACGGAGAAAATCGGGCTACTGTGTTTACAAATTAACTACTTAAGTCGAAACTCCACGCGAAGAAAAGCAATGGGCAATAGCTAGTAAACTATTAAATAAGTTAAAAAATAAACCCTGAGCCGGCACCGAAACTAAAACCCATATAACAACGCGATTTTATACGCTAAAACGAAATACTGGGCAAAGATAGAGGTAAAGCTGCAACGAAATCCTTTATTGTGAGGCTCATTCTCAGCGAGTGTAATAAAGGCTCGGTTTTTCACTAGTAAAACAAGTCTCATTAAAATCTACCGCTATCGCAATCCTGGCAAAATAATAAATTGCAGACTTCTAAACAACGCTTAAGTAAAACATTGGATCGAAATATTGATTTTCTAATTTGTTACTTAGTTAATTGCGGAGAAAATACGATAGTTTATAATTAATCAGAATCTAAACAAGCTTTTAAGTGAACTGAGGGTTAATTAATTAAACGGGCTCCTCCTCTGCTCTGATTGGTTTATGGGAATAACAAATTATGTTATGGGGCACTCTCATTAATCAACATTCTGGAAAATATGCACGAATATTACTGAAACGGCGGACGGCCCGCAAATTGATTTGCGTCGTCGCCACTATCATTCAAACATGCTCTTATTTAAAAACGTAACATATTTCAAACCGGAATATTAAATTAATTAAAATGTATTTTAATTAAAAGCGTACTCGTTGGTTTGGAACGCAAAATGGCAATTACAATTTTATAACATTTTTAAATGGCCTAATATAATGTCGTTAAAATGGCCTAATAGACGTAAGAAAAGGGAGCTTATACAATATTCTAAAGACTAGGCAACCATCGCTACTTAAAGATCAGTTTAACATGCTTTCATCACACGCCTTCCTGTGAGATCGGCAGAAAACGTTCACTGGAGTTTCCTATATATGCACCAATATAAGATCGTCAAAAATTCATTTGTTGCAACTGCTGTAAGACCCTGGAAAGAGCTACTTCTGACCGTTTGTCGATCTCCTACAGCTACCACGTTCAAGGCTGGACTCAAATGTAGGAGAGCCCAGGGCATAACAGGCACCTTAAGGTTTAACATCGATGTAATCGATTGTGACCATAATTAAACTCGATATGTTTTTATTCATAACAGTATTAAATGCTTAATCATCCCAGACAGCAGTAATACTTAAAAAAACTCAAGGAACAGAAATAATTGAAACTATAAAAAAATACCCCTTTTACCCATTCTGCCCTTGGTCTGGGGCAGAATAGGTACGATGCTAAAATCTGGCACAAAAAGAACATACATGTGAAGATTCCTCGTTGCCATTGTCCTGTCCCGCGCAAGAACGATGTGCCCACTTGCCACAGGCTCTACATGAAACCCAACCTTCAATGGATTGGGAATACCAGCTTGTACAATATAGGCATTCCTTGTCCTCACGTTGAGTAGAATCAAAAACATCTGTCGTCACTTCTTTTTTAGACTTTTTTACTTTCTCCGCCTTCTAAACGGATTGTTTAGCTTTTTTCGATTTTTCGTTTCAGTTGGTTGACTCTCAAGCTCTCTTTTTTATGGGGAACTTGTTATAATCGCAGTCTTTCCTCAGCGTCTAGAAATTCGTTGTTTAGCTGGTTCTTTAGGGATAGGTAATATTTGGGATGGCGAAAAGTTCTGAAAAGACGTAGATGGAACTGATTGATTTGTCATTGGTAGGGGTGGCGGTGGCGTTGAGTGACTTGGCATTAGTGTGATTGGAAGTGGTGGTACTGGTGTGGGTGGACGCTGCACAGGCGTCGTGGTAAGTAGCAATGGTGCGATGAATTCATAGGTGGCGTTTGTGGTTGTCTTTCCATTGTGGCATGTGAGCAAGGTGTGAAGATTCGGGTTGCTCTTCTTCTGCAGGAATGTTTGTAGTTTCAGCCGCCAAGATGTCGTGTTCATCGAAGACGTTTGGGTCTACCGATCTTATTCCAGTTTTTCGAAAGCCGTTTACTGCCACCGACATTGTAGTCGCTCATAAGAAGACGTTGCCGAACAATGCTCTAACTTGACAGTGAGTAACAGTTAGTCCCGGATGACTTCGAAACCATTTTTTTACTTCATCCCCATAATATGTACTTAATGGTTTCATAAAATTATCTAAAGGTTGCAAGCGAGGAGTGCAGTGGAGTGTGAAGCAAAGCAAGACGACTCTTTTTTCTCTTGCTGTATCGATGAGTTCAAGGCTCTTTACGTGAATTGCATGTCCGTCTAAAAGCAACCATACTGGCTGTTCTTTTGTCGCACGCGACCATTCCACAAACCGGATGATCCATTTTAGAAATAGTTCCCAAGTTATCCAGCCGTTTTTAGAATTGAATATGTCCTCGTTCTGCAGAAGACAGAGAACCTACCTGTTTCCTCCCCATCGTTGCCAAAAATTTCCCTAGGCTATCTGCAACGGTAGTGATTCCTGTTTCATCCACATTGCAGATCTTACTAGATGTGATGTTATATTTATCAAGGCATTCCTGTGACAGTTCGTAAAATTTTGTGACTTGATTGAATCCCATAGCGCGAGCTGCAGATGTTGACTCCGGCTTTCGCAAAGAAATTATTGAATTCCGCTTCAAGAAGTTCTTTTCCCAAGCTTCTCCAGCTATATTTGCCTTAGGGTCAAAATTATGAGGTAATCCGTTTTTTCCGCCAATTCGGACGTTAATTGTCGAAGTTCTTTCAACGACAGCCGAAACAGGTGGGCTTCCATATTTTTTTAATATTCGCATAGTAATTTTCCTGTTGCGCTGAAAAAAATGGCATGAAGTTGTTTTTTTAAAGTATCATTTCAAAGTACTCCGAGGAATGTGAAAGCATTCTGCAGCTGCCTCGCAGCTCATTTTATTCATATTAACTTCTACAACTGCCCGCTGCTAACTTCTTTTGTCCATTGCTGATGTCCCGTCTTTTTCATGTAATTGCTAACCATCTAAAATAATAGCAAAACTATTAACATTATATTTTGGGATTTGATGTACAAATACACAAACACACCCTAAAATGTACATAAACAAATATGAGTCAAAATACCCCACTACTGGACAAGGGTCAAGAAACAAATTAAGTCGGGCATAATGAGCACATGCTCAATTGTGCCCCGACTATTCTGTCTCATAAAGTACTTTTCAATTCACACATCAAAAATTATTTTGAGTGACATCGTATTTTAGGAAAAACATAATTATATTGGTTAGATTTTAACTTACCTCGATTACAAATGAGTGACACACATTTCCATACAGTAGAACTGTAATTTACTTTCCCATAATTATAAACAATACTTCAGATAGGTAAAAAACACGGAAATCGATTTTACTCGACGCAAACGCACGTTTCTGGTGACACAACCGCTGTCCGTAGATGCTCGCGGGGTACTGGAGGCGGGGGGAGTGCATTCAAAATTAGTCGTCGCATCAAACCGCTAAAAAGTGAGGTGCCCCGTATGCCCCGGGTGCCCGATATGCCCCGGGCTCCCTTACATTTATGTATCCACTATCCTTAGTCCTTTCCCGTCCTTCTCCTGTTTACTCATTCCCTCTTGTTTATTTTAGTTTTAGATTAGTTTTTAGTTACCCGTAGATTAATTTTAATATTAGCATAGATGGCCAGCATTTTTTTTACTGAAACATGACTTAACTGGAAGGTATTTCTGTAGATTAGTAATAAGTTAACATTTTTGTAACAAATAAAGATTAGTCTTATTAGTTATATTATTATCAATTTTAATGTCCTTTTATAAAATAGCAATTATGTTTCCAAGATCTGGCATGATCTAATATTAAAATCAGTTGAGTATAGTTTTGGTAATAAAACATAAAATTTCGAGAGATCGTTTGCGACATTTTCTCACGAACATAATACTATATCATAACACACTACCTATATTGTATTAAAATTTTTATCACAATAATTCTTTTCCTTACTCAATTATTCTTTCTGCTTTATCCGGGATGTACTTTCCAACTCGTCATTTATTTGGGAAATTATCTGTCGGTATTTGTTGGTTTCCAATTTCAATAATGGACCTATTCCAATGGGAAGCTTTTCTGATCGTTGATTCAACCTCTCCGCCATTCCTCCCTAATTGCTTATAGGCTTTCGCGATTCATTATTTTCTCCGCTTGAGTAAAATAGTAAACCGAAATATTTTTATTCTCGTTATGTAGGAGATTTGTAGGTCGGAAGTAAAGCCGTAAGATATAAATACGTGCAATTGATAGCCGGGCGCCAGTTTGCGCTTGGCCGTGACGCGGAGCCCACGCCCGACGCTGTTGCAATTTTGCCTATTTTTAACTCACTCGTTGTGCGTCATAGATGTCTGAAAATGTTGAAATATGAGTCACAGTAGCGACCTGACATGATCCGATGCTCAAATTATCGTTGCCGCCACTGATTTTCGCCTTTGACTGCCAGGCGCATCGTGCTGTGTCGCTCTTTCATAAAGCGGTGTATCGCTCAGTCCCCACTCCTACGATACCGCGACTGGTGTTTTGCTTGCCGGCACGCAATAATTTCATCATTTCTGAAGTAAACGATCTGGGCTATTTAAATGACTCGTCCATTCCAGAGTTAAATATTTGGTAGAAATTTAATTCTTGACAGATTTACTGACATTTTCACAGGTAGTGACCGGACTCCAATCCGCCAGACGAAATTTTCTCCATTTGAGGGTTTGAGGACGAGAGTTTGAGGACCCCAATTGAGCAAATCACAAAGCCGATTGTACAGCCTAAGTGTGACTTTATGTAAGACCTATTAGAGAATCCTTGTGAAGAAATATTAGGTACAATGAACGATGATAATCTTCCTTTGCAATTAAACTAAGGACCTGACTTACTACTTTTAGTCCTAGAAAAACATATGAAGCTAAGTCTAATATTTCACTTCCATGATTTTACTTTGCTTAAGTTTAAACACCACGCTGAATTCTAATTAAATTCCCCCGCGTTTAAAATACCACATTATCAATTTAGGAGAAATATTTCACTAACGATGTTAAAAACGTAGTTGCTCTTAATCACGCCGATAAAAGTGGAAAAGGCAAACGTTTTGAGATATTTGTAATTTCCTATTATGCTTAAATGAGTTCGCAAGCATGAACCACATACGACAGTGAGATTTTTTTTTTGAACGAATATCTATAAATAAAATTTCTTATATCTTAAATTTGTTCTATTTTAATAAGAAAATCACGCAAACAAGCAAGCAAGTAACCAAGCAAAACAGAGAGCGAATACCGCCAAATATATGTCTTCGACGTCATCATCGGTAAAATATAATTGGTACATGTGCTTGTACAAGATTTTGGGGGGAAATGATTTCACGGTAATAGATAACTAATTTATCTATTTTAAACGTAATATCATTTTAGTATCGTTGTTGAAATTATTCTGAGATGGTCATCTTAGTTGTCTGGCTGATTTAATGAAAATGAATGTTATTGAAAGTGACACAGTATTATAGTACTGGTACTACATACTTGCATAAATCGAAGCGTGCTGATTGCTTGGCTAGAATATTGAGTTACCGCAATAGTTGCTATACTCTGCTTTCACAGTTTTAAAGGCGATACAACATTGCTGTAAAGAATGGCACCGTGGCATTCAAAAGTCAGGACGCATATCATTGCACCTAATTGCAGTTGCGTTACAATAATGCTACGTCAAGGCAGTCAGATTTGTACAGAGATACAGCGTATATAATACTGTCAGACTTTTAAATTCAGCAACGAAGTTTGGCAAGGCAGAAATAGTCATACACCATTATTCTCCATACTTGATCAAGCATTGTGACACATCTGATCAGAACGTTGTCCTCGTTTTGGCATTATTTTAGTCAGGAATTAATATATTAATTATTTAGGAGATTCACGTCTTTGTTTTTCTCTCAGTGCGTTATCAATCCTCTGCTTAATAAAATAAAATGGCATGGCAAAGAAATACGAACTATTATCTTATAGTTTATGGATCGTGAATCGAACGGTCAATGTTTATATATCTTTAGCTATGCAATTATGTATTATCTTATTTTACTCTCGGTCCAATCTTCAACCATGCCTGATTATACGCGTACGTCTGCGTATACGCGTATGACTGCCTATACACGGTTGTGCTGTCAAAAAAATCATTTACCTTCTGATTCCTCAAAACTACTGCCGCGAACACCACGGCTGCCGAACGGCGACGTTTCACATACGTGTCGTAATACCAATAACAGATAAATTAAAAATGCTTCTTCGCGTATCATACGCGAAAAAGCGGATGTACGTGCCTAGAGAATTGGGAGCTATATCTGCCTCGCGATCAGCGATCGGGAGGTACGTACACATTCTTGTCGGACCCATTTATGAACTTTTAAATCTTCAAAGAAAAGTCTTTTAAAGGACATTATTTCTTATATTACACAATAAACTATTCAAAACTTCTAAGTTTGTTGGGTTATATAAAAGAGCAGCTCAGAATTGTTTCATACTTCTTTCTGGTCAGTTCAAGCGCGAGGAAATATTACTTCGGCCGATTATGACCTTGCACCGTTCGGTTGGAAACACAATGCGCGTTAAATCGATTAGCTCAAATTACGAAGTATTTGCTGAAATTTTCCCCAAATTTGAGGTTTCGATTCGATCAGGAATTATAAGTCGAGTTCATGAAATTTAGCTTTTATTAGCAATCTTTAAAATCCACTGCGAAGTTCACGCCGCCAGTAACTATAAATGAACAAATTACAATAATCATACCAGAGTTCGAACATTTTTTGAACATTCGGTATAAGGTTATCTAATAATTTGATTTATAAAATTACACTAGTTTTAGCTATACCAACAACTACCCGTTGTCTCCATAATTGAAAATTTCGATTTTTATAGGAATTGTAATTTGAGTTCATCCAATTTAGCTTCTTTTTAACGATAATAAGTTTTGAGGCACCTTAAACGTGGCAGGTAGTTGGTAGCTTTGTTTATAAAATTAGTGGCTCGAAATTGAGCCTAACTTGAACTTTTGATCCTTTCATGAATTATAATTGAGGTTATTAAATTTTCAATCATATCAAATAGAGATTCGATGACTTTTTCTGCTGGAAAGCAGAGAAACTCATCGGATCTATAGCCACTCTTTTGGTACTATTGTCATAATACAATTTTTTTGTCAAGTTCATTAAACAGTCGAATTGAATAGATGACACATGAAACAGAAAAAAAAACATTAATAAAATACAGAAGATAAATGAAAAAACTAGGGCAGGAGGAAAACCCAAGGATTTGTCAAACTTCGGCCCATATGATTATGTTCTTGTATGTCTATATAATATATTAAGATGTTCAGGGTAGTTTCAAATAACTACCTCAACTGAGCATATAAACCACGAAAGATTCATTGTACCACTTCTGTAATGACTACCTCAATGAAGAGGAATTACTGTGTGGAAGGGGTTCAAATGTTACGTTAGAGATAAATCTCTTGACGCCCCAAATATTATTCCGCTTTAATTGCTTTGAGAGAAAAAGCTTCCCAAAAACTTTGTACAGTTGATAGTCCCTAGCCCCGTGTGATTTTTGCTAGAGTTTGGCCACTTAGGTGGCCAAAAATAATATGAAAATATCTTCCAATCTTCGCAAACTCACTTATTTAACACGTAATTTTTCTAACTATTAATATAACATTTTATACCTAGTTGAAACATTTACTTCTCCTATTATTTATAATAAGAGATAGTTACTTTGATTTTTGTGGAATCTGGAGTAAGGTGTTCGTAAATCTCTCTATGAGCTCTTCAGCTTCTAGCGATTCCGGGGCTTCTAGAGTGCTAAATATAGATATATGACTAAGTTCAAGCTGAAATTCTTCCCTATACCAGGATGCGGTACCGGGTTGATACCAGGATTCTGGTACTGCATAGGCTGACACCAGGATTCTGGCACTGCATGCTACTGCTACAAGTGTGATACCAGTGTAGCACATGGAGCCAACATTCATTGAAATACTGTCATATTATCCAACATGATTGTTGGCTGAAAGAGACTAGGTACTGTAAGGCGATACGCCTGCCGTTATACAGCATGCGCGAGAGACTAAGTATTACTAACTTCATTCTATATTCAAGTATGGAATGCGCGATGACAGCGAGCTAATTTCCGCTTTAACATCAATTCATTCATTTGTTTTTATAATTCTGGATGTATTTCACTCTAATATAAACTATAAAAAATATTGATTATGGAATTTAAATTTAACAGTATGATTTTCTTAGTCCATTAATTATGTGAGCTCAAAATGTGAGGCTCGGAAGAATCTCACGGATTATAATTTATGGGAGGAGGGGGGTCACTGAAATTCTTACGTCAACTATTTAATTCAGAGAATATACATTATTATAACATATCGGATTAAATAATATACTCCCGAGTCGTCACCCCCGAGGCGTTTCAACAAACTTTATCGTTATGTCGCCCCGAAATGAAACGTACAAAATTTGCACATAACATATCCACAATCCAACTACGCCACTATCCGTCCTAGTCTTTAGGGCAAGGCACTGGGAAGTGCCACCCAGCGGGCAGTCTCATCCCTGCCCACCAGATTAGGTTGGATGTCTCCGTCCACCCGTCTGGTCGCAGGCTCGAAGTCGTTTGCGCAACCTTCACTTGTCGCGATAACGCGGCTTTCCGTAACTCGGAAATAGCGCGAACCCGTGGCGTCTATTCGTGCTATTTACATATATACTCGTGCTATTTACATATTACTCGGAAGGTCATCAGAGATCGGTTGGCCAACAGGTCGTTTCTAAGGATAGGTGACACCAGGTCAACATCTAGCCCCGCGCCTTAAGAAGCATTACGCAACTAGAATCCCCAGGCTATTCGTCAGTTAAGCCGGTAAACCGACCAATATATCAACCGTCCAGGGCCGCCCGAGGTATTAGCCCACATCCGACCGCAAGACAGATTTCACCGGATTAGTCCCTCTTCGGAAAGGCTGTCGGATGGGAGCTGATTAGATTTTGAACCCGTCACAGAAAACGGACCCGCTCTGCTTTCATGCTTAAATATACAACAGATAAATTTTAATTATTTTATTTTATCAAAAAGGGATAAAAATAGTACGAGAAACAAAAAAAATATTTAATATACAAAATGTATTTTACCATAATCATTAGGTATTTAGTGGTATAAATCAGAATACATGAACATATCAAATAAATATCATTAATTAAAAATGATAGGATAAATATCACGTTCAAGGGTGGGAAGATCCCACAATATCTTACCAAACCTCAGCAAGGGGGAGGGGGGTCATTTTTTCAAAAATCACCTCACGTAATAAATGGACAACCCCTTATATTATTTATGGGGACGTTCGGTGTCCGCTATTGTTCGACAACTGCCGCGTCTCAATACAGTATTACTGGTAGCATTGCTAAAAGCAGCAAATTACTACATTTTTGACTAAACATCACATTAAAGTCATTGCCACTAAAATACCCCCCCCCCCCTAATTTATCACTCTATTTCCGCATCCGTTACTTGATCATCATTTGAATCACACTACGAAAATCATGAATGAATAATTTATTGTGTGTATGAATGACTTTAGCAATTCAATAGATTACCGAAATGGTTACCAATCTGTAACCGTCGATTTTAGAAAGCGGGCCTTAGACTGCGCGCGGACGGGGATCCGACCGCACGGCTGGCTTGTCTCGAAATTTATGCTTTCGCTTCTGCAATTATCCTAAAACGCATTTTGACAAAAATAAACCTTACTTACTTTGCAGAGTTGCCTGAATGTTACATTAATTTATAGATATATATATATATAATATATATAAATTCTTTATTTCGCATTTTAAATTGAAATATACTATAGGCGGACTTATTGCATTACTTACAATATCTTACACCCAATATTCGTGGAAGTCTAAGAATGTAGGTGACAGTAGAGTAAAATAAACAGAAAAAGTTAATACTTTACATAACATTAATCATTTAACAAAAATGGCAATTTTTTAAGAAAATAATTAGGATTTAGAGAAATGTCCTCGAGGCGCGGAGGACAGGAGAGGATGAGATGATACGTAGGTTAACTAGGAATTTAGGGACATGAAACGCTTCTTCAGAGATACTTGAAAAGTAGAAAGGGTTGGGCGTTTCTGATATTAGACGGGAGCTAGTTCCATAGTGAAGCTCCATGAAAGGTCAAGAAATTGTATGAAGAAGAAGAATTATGAGTGGGAATCGCCATTTTACTATCCATACTGGAACGAAAGAAGACCTAAGTGACTGAATTTTTCGGTTAGAAAGGGGGGAGCGGAGGGATTATTGAAAATATTACAAAGAATTTGTAATTTCACCGAAGATTTTACCGCCAAAGCATGATACAATGCATTGTTACGACATATTTATACTCTATAATAAATCCTAGCTTACACCGCTGAATTAATTAAACATTAACACTAGATTACCATAAAACATCCGTTATTTGTCACAAGTGTCTGTAATCTGACGGAGTATAATAATATATACACGACTATTTAAGCTTATAAAATTTACATATTATTGATCAATTAGATTAAATCATTCCACCCAACCAGGAGTACTACGAGGGCCGTCTTGTGTAACAGATCCAAGTTATGCAGGGATCGAAGTCATCGAAAAAGCCGACGAACTTGCAGAGGCGGGAGCAAAGGGGCTCTTATACGGCTCTGAACCATGCCTGGCCTCTGACTAAAAAGCCTGGCAAACCTGATGATAAAAACTAATGTTTAGAACAATCCAACTCACGCCAGGCTTGAATCATTCTAAAGTGCTAATCAAATCTTACGACTGTAGGACTATCCACGAGGCTTTAGCACTAAATAGAAATAATTTATGCATGCTGGTGAGGGCGCTCACGGGGCATTGTGGCCTGAACAGACACATATTCAACCTCAAGCTCTGGAACATTAGAGTGTGCAGATACTGCCAAACGGCAGATGAAATTCCCCTGCACCTCGTGTGCGAATGTGGACCACTGATGCGCAAAAGATACACCCACCTGGGCGGCTACTAACTCTAAGCCGAAGAGGTAAAACAGTCCAGTGCCAAAATCTTACTGTGGTTCTTAAATGATGCGAAGCTTAGCGCAGAACTATAGTAGATGGCGATCACAACAGACCAGAAATGGTCGCATTGATACAAAGCTCAATTAAACCTTGAAACAGGCCCACATAACAAAAATATTTTTAAGAATGAGGACTATGACAAAATTATTTTATAGTATATGATATCTTATCTATAACTATTTTACAGTATATGATGAAAATCAGAAGAATCATAAGATAACTTTTTCGTGCTTTGTTTTATTTTTAATATATGTTGGTTTTCGGTAAAATTTTTTATAAACCTAATTGAGAATTAATTTCATATAAATTATAATTAGCCCACTGACCTAACTGAATAAAT
>JAOPUG010155131.1:0-12077 GCA_027564375.1 Micropterix facetella | reverse complement strand
TATATATAAATCAAATAAGGTTGTTGGGCATCTAGTCGTACCGCCAATAATGGTCAGTTTGAAGGTGTCAATGCAACGGGCGAACCCGCCTCCGTAATGTTATAATGATCGTTATAATTAATGTTATAATAAATGATAATGATCGTTTTTTCTACTGTGGAGTGAGACGCAAAGACTTTGTGGATATTGACGATTCACGTATAGAACTAAGCCATCGGCCCGCCAGAGTCCACGCTTGGCAGCGAGGGACTGGGAATTGCCAACTAGATTTGGACGGATTTGTCCATACTCCCGTCTGGGCATGGATTCGAGGTCGCGTGCGCGGTTTCTATCTGATGTGAGTTGTCATTCATATCTCGAATTTAATGCGGATCCAAGGCGCCCTTTGCCGTTAGTCTCACTCGGGATCAGGTGGCCAACGGATCGTTTCTGAGGATGGGCGACATCAGGTCAACATCTATCCCCGCGTCATAAGAAACTACGCTTCCAGAGCCCCCAGTTATTATCGCAGCTAGGCTCACTCTACACGAAGCTGATGCAAGGGTGCACAAACACTGCAGATCTGCCCTATATGTTTCCCTGGATCCCCAACTGCCAGCGACTGCAGGTTATAGCCGCAGGCAGTGTTCATGGTGGTCGTTGCATATTAGGTCCCTGTTCGATGAGGCTACCGGATGGGAGCTGAACCGTTAGTTGAGCCGACCTAATCACATACAAATATTCCATCAGGCTTAAGCTGCACGGAACCTTGAAGAACCATCTATAACGGTTAATCATACATCATTGCGACCTGTTGTAATGTGTTACAATTATTAATATGGCGGTTCTTCTCAAATCGTTCTGGGTAATAAAATATGGCGATGCAAAAGCAATGCGGATTGAAACAGGGCCGCATACTTTACATGTGATCGACAACGCAGGAGCAAGCGAGAAGAAGCTGGGTTCGAGGGGGCTGGGGCTTAAGGGAGTTAATTATAGAAATAATTATTAAAATCATATTAATTATAAAAACACTGTGTTTAATTAGATTTTTTGAACACAATTATGTAATAATGCAAAGAACATAAATAAATAGATATAGAGACTCACGAGGATGAATGATAATGAACTGCAATTACAAGACTTTCCACTTTTTACAAAAAATATTGTGGAAATATTTATTATCAAATAATACTTGTGAATTCACACTGCAGTAAACATTTGCAAGAAGGAAATCTATGTATGTAAGTGAAGTATTTAAAGATGACACACTCGACAATTTGCATCAACATAATATATCGGAAAATGTTTGATTGGTAGGTGATGAATAGCCGAAGGAAAAAAATGCGAGGGCAGGAGGCCCGAGCTATATACGAGGACATACCGAATTAGAAGGATAGACTGCGAGAGCCGAAGGTCCACGAGTAATATTCTCCAACATAATTCTGTTCTAGTTACGCTGAAATAACATATTAAAACAATATAGCAAAGACTTTTAATATAGAAATACAACCCAAAAAATATTGAGTAAAATGTAAAATTCCCTTACTCATAAATTTCAAACATAGTTTTGGTGGGGGGGGGGGGGGATGCCCAATACATTTTTAACCATACTCCTTTAAAAAATCCAAATTATTCAAGAATTTTGCTATAAATAAACTTTTGGCGAAAATTAACAGCTGAGGAAGATTCAGTGCGCACACCGAGCTCTGTAGCTTCTACTGACAGGGAAGTTTTTTATTTGTGCAAGTAATGAAGAAAATAAATGGCATTAAAGGAAATGACCTTTGATTTCTTCGACAAAAATCCCGCAAAGGAATCGGAAATCGCGAAATTTTCACGTTAGGGCTCGGTTAGTATAAAAACTGACAGAATTATTAAGGTGGCAAATTGTGACAACAAATATTAGCAACTTCCGGTTAACATTGACCTAATTGCCTTTCGTGATTGTCCGCCGATGATGTTCTTTACAGTTAAAGGCATTCACCGTAGCAACCGCGATTTGATTAAGTATAACGATACTTTATTGTCGAATATAGTTGAGATTGATATGGCCGCTACCCGAATTCCTCTTTGCACAGCATTCAGCCCCCGTTCTCGTTACGCGATTTTCCGATCATTTGCATCGTCACGGCGGACCGCTGCCATTTCAATCATATCGTGATGTGTTTTGTGCGCAATGAATTTCGTAAATTCCATGAATTTCATGAGTAGTTAAGATAATGTCGTCGTCTTCCTACGTCTCGAGCTGTTCGGAGTCGCTGCCTTTCTTCCAGAAACGCCCTGGCTGCCGCGACTACAGAAGTGATGTTATTCGTGGTTCTTGTGAGTGACTATATTGTAAATTTGTCGGTTTTTGTTTTGCTGTGGTCTGCCTGAAATCGCATTGACATTTGAAAGAAAGGTGTTTATATTTGTGTTTCATTTAGGTAGTTAATTTTGTTGCCCGCTTCCTTTTCCCACTCGGTTGTCTATAAGCCTTTCACCACTCGACTCGTCAGTGCATCGCACCAGGTGATGATTCATGTGATGTGTACCTGTTGATAATCAAGGGTGTACTTCAGGGTTGCAGATGTCCGATTTAGACCGGTTTTTGGCTCGTCCGTAATATTACTTAGGACTTGCCTTTTAGTCTGATGCATGCTGTGCGTTTGTTTGTATGTCCATCCGATGACATCCCGTGGTCAGATCTAAACCAAATTTGGCATACAGCCTCCCAGGGTGACCCTAAGCACCACCAGGCGTACCTTTTGACAGTAACTGTTTACTCTCGAAAGTATACCATTTCTACAAGTAAGTAACAATTCTTTTGTATACGTTTGGCGAGATATTAGAAGTATGGGACTGTCTTGCATTGAGAAATGATACACCACCGGATCAACTATATAAAGAAATGTTCAATCTAGCCACATCCTACCCTCAATGGAAGGACATTCTTTGGAGAAGGGAATATATTTTTTGAAGAGCTGCCCGGCATAAAAGCCTATGTATTATGTAATGTGTTTTCAATATACCTGTATCAAACGCAGGTATACAAAGAATTTTCATCGTGATGGGCTAAGTTTGGTCTGATAAATGAAACCGTTTAAATATGGTAACCGTCAGAAGTGAGCAATTAGCACTTTTTAAAATATCATATTCCTCCAGGGAATTTGAAAAGGAAATAATAAACCCTAAAGTTTTATAAAATTGTATCTCAAAATGCTTAATATAAATGTAGAAAAAACAATTTTTAGTTTTTCTTTATCCATTGACAATACAAGCACTGCCCGGTTTTTGTCAGAACCATGTGGCAACACCGGTGTACTTACGTGAATTCTGAGCACATAGCTCTTCTGCAGACCTATTCTCGTATTTCGTTTTAGGTTTAAAATTCGGTATATAGATACCGATGCCTCTATTCAATAAAATCTGGGCCTTGGGGAAAAAAATTATGGGCACCTTTTGCAAACATTAATTGAGTGATTGTGTAGTATACTATTGATGTTTTTGAAAATACTATTTTAATTCATTTTCAGTACTTTTCCTTATTAGTGCCTTAATCTTTTCACATACAATAAAAGGTATTTTTTTAATAAAATGGATACATTTTTTAATAAAATGAATAAAAGAAAACACCGTAATGCCTTGAAATAATTTACAGCCAACCCTAAATTAGGAACTTAATCATTTACAACAGTGGCAATAAAGAAATAAAAGTAGCTTTTAAATATAAATATTTAAAATGGATCAAGATAATATTAAATATAAGTAAATAAATAAACAAAGAAATATATAAATAAACAAAGAAATAAATACTTATAAATTAGTATTATGTGTATTATACGATATGTCAAAGGAAGACAAAGATACAGGAGAAGGAAAGGAGGCCACAAGCAAGCGAGACAATGCTGCTGGGAGAGAGTAAAATAGCAATATTTTCGTTCCATTTTTGAATCAATTGATTTCTATATCACCCCGAGGAGAAACGCAAAGAGTTAGGACGTAGACAATCTACGTACCAAGCTCCACTACTGCCCGTTAGAGTCCAACGCCTTCGGCGAGGCACAGAGAAGTGCCACCCTGCGGGCAGCCTCACCTCTTAACTCCCAGATTTAGTCGGATTTCTCCGACCAGCCGTCTGGTTGCAGGTTCGAGGTCGCTTGCGCGATCCTCCACCTCAAGCGAGCGGCATTCCTTACTGGAATATCGTGGATACGGTGCGTCCTTTACTCGGCATCTCACTCGAGATCGGGTGGCCAACGAATCGTTTATCAGGGTAAGCAGCTTGAGGTACCTACAAACTCCCGCTTTCTTAAGAAGCATACACTTCTAACTGATACCTGATACCCGGAGGGGTATCTAACTGAAACCCCTCCGGGTATCAGTTAGTGACAACATGGCCGGTATTCCCGTCCCGTGCGCCAGCTATCTAGTTCTGCCCGAGTTTCCGTCCCCGGATCCACCGACCAACGGGTATTTCAGGTTGGTCCCTCTTCGAGGAGGCTCCCGGATAGGAGCTGCCCCGCGGGCTGCGCCGATCAAGTTGACACAACGGCCATCATAGCTCAGAATACACGGAACCATTATGATCCAATAGAAAAAATGTGGTACAAGAGATGAAGTTATATCTCTATTATTTGGCCGCGCTATAAACAAATAGCCTCTCCGAAAACAAATGAACGCTGCAGCGCCACTAACATGAGTACAAAATATCACTGAATCGTAGCAGAAAAAATATGTAATAATATTAAAGCTTACTTGGGAAATACAATTCAAGTACTTTCAGCAGCTTACTAGAAGAATTCTTTGAATTTTTTGATACACAATAAATCACTAGAATAGCCAGGAAACAACATGACGCAGAGATGTTCTTCGCACGACTTTGAACTGCCGACTGACTAGCGGCCTTTCACGAAGAAGCCAGCTATCCTCTTTGTCGCGGCATGGCTCCCTGACGGTCGATGCTAGGTCTATATATTTATATATCAATGGCTACAAGCACTGGATTGATCGATATTTGCTATATCTTTTGGCTATTCTGATGGACATAGATAGGATGGGGCAAAATTTGCAATCTTCGCAATTGTTTCACGAGACTTGAGATGTTAGTAGGTACTCATAATTCTCATATTACTGTGCAGCTTTCTCTAGTTTTCATTATGATAATAACTATTGAGCGTTGGACTGATATCTATTCGTAGAAGGAAACGAAGTTTTCTTAGTTATCACTAGAAGTTTAACTATCTCATAACCTGTCAGCTTATATTATCATTTAGTGACATGTTAATGCCCTGTAATATTCGTCACTTTACAGTATTATACTACTCTGCTATTTTCAAGAGATAAAATGACAGGGAAATTGTGGAGTATGTATATTTCAATGATAATATAACTAGCGTATTAATGAGTACCATAAAATGGAGTGAAAAGCGCGCGCGGGGAGCCGGATAGTGATATTCGCCAATGAAAATTATTTATCTCATGACGTGAATTAGAGAAACATTTCAACTAATATATTTAGCATGATATCACTTAACCAACTAATAAGGTTTTCAATTTTTAATTGACATATTCTGTTCATATTAGAGTTGCGACCACTTATTAAATGAAATGTTGTTTTATGTAAAATAATGGCATTTATGTATTTTAATATAATGCATCTATACTAATAATATAAAGAGGAAAGATTAGATTGTTTGTTTGATACGAATAGGCTCCGAAACTAATAAACCGATTTCAAAAATTCTTTCACTACTAGAATGGTTAATTATCACTGAGTGACATATGCTATATTTTATTTCAGTTATATTACGTTTTCAGCCTGAAATTTTGATAAATGTAAACAAAGTCGGCAAAAAATACATTTATGAGACGCTTTAACCGCATGCGCTGACTACATGGGGCTTAATACATAAAAATAATGTACTACAAAAATATCCGTCTTCACTTGGTCTACATAAAAGTCCGTGATAGCATATATCTAACTATTATAAATAAGCCACAATAACATATTTTAGGTGAAAAAAAACATTAAAAATTAATGATCATTTTCAATCGTCAATATTAGCATTAGCATTTTAATTCTTACGAAAAAAAATATTTTGTCATCAAGTATAGTTTATGTAAATAAATATTGCCCTTTATAGCATATAGTTTCGATACATACTTTAGGAGAAAACGCAAAATCAAAATAATGCCACATTTCAATTTTGTCGCAGCTCACCACGTTCGGCTAGATGCAGGCAGCACGACGGGTCACTGGGTTACGGGAGGGGAGTTAGTGTAAGTAAATGAGACTCCGATGTTACTTACCAAATTAAAAAAAAAAAAAAAATGAAAGTCTACTTTAGTACGGGCATCACACCAGCAAGGTAGATTTTAAGCCTGTAAATAAATAAATATATATATATATATATATATATATATTGATAAATACCCGAGCGAAGCCGGGGCGGGCCACTAGTTCATTATATATGCATTCAAAAATTCTTTTCGTTTGTTATGTTTCTGTTGCTATACATTTTATTGTATTCTATTTAATAATTTCGTTTAAAAAAATATAAAGTTATTGGAAAGAATATACATATTTTATTTATATTCCCGGGGAGGGTTTTCAAATTAAAATACTGACACACGAGTAATATACGGTTTTGGAATATGACAGTGGTACGAAGAGATGAGTGAGTACACTTGTTGGTTCATATAAATTATCGTGTCGATCATGAGGGAATTTTGAAACCGGTCTCGATAGTGGTCGACCACCATTATTCAGTACATTTTTTTGTGGGAAACAAACGATTTTTTGTGGGAATCATCAGCGAAGGTGATTCCGTATTTGAGTGTTCGACTTAAGATGTTTAAGGATTAAGATAGTTGCTCAGCATAAAACTCAGCATAATTATTATTATAAGTACCTACGTAATTGAGGTTTGCGGTCGGCCACCAAATGTTGGCAACTACCTCGAAGGTGGTTTTGAACGTTTGGTTTGGCCGCCTCGAGTCGTATAGTTTTCGCCAGATAACCAGCTATCAATAATAATTCAAACGAGCCATATGCGGTTCAGAGCGGCATCTCAAACAATACATTTTAATGTTGCATAAAAAAGTAAATCGTTAGCTAATAGTGTTTTTTATTTTGAAGAAGGCGACGTGATGCGGTAACTGAATAATAGAACAAACGATCCACAATCTACGTAATTGCGTTTGGGGTACGGTGATAGTATAAAGCGAATAGCAAAAAGAAACTCTATCGTCATACAGTCGGTTTGTGATTTTATCATCTCTTCATTGATTAGCTCCTCGTCGGTGTATTTTTAGCCATTAGATCTTGTGATATAACCAAGATATTGACTATTTACCATTTTACTAATAAGCAATGCTTGTTTTTCATAATAACAACAGGAACTTTTATGGAAATAACAAATGAGGAAAAACAAAATCAGCAGTCCAATGCTATCGAAGTGATAAAATAATACAGCGGAAATAATACATATTAGTAAATAAGCAGAATAATTAGTAAATAAACATAATTAGCTAACAAGAGAAGGAGAAATAGTATAAAAGCTAAAGAAAGCAGGCATTTTGGATATTCTTATATCGACCACTTTCTGGCTTCTATTCAACAAAATGTATAATATATAGAAAGAATGTATCTGCTGCAAAGTCAGACCGCAAGCATCGAAAGGTAAGATTGGAAAAATAATGTTCGCATGTATTGCCGCTTCGGGCATACACCGGCTCTTATTAACAACACACGAGACTTACGGTGGATGTTAGAAGAGAGAGACAGCGGTCATGGTATCTTGTGAACGCCGCAAGCGCCTCGATGGCGGCTGCTAATCATTAGCCTTATTTCTCATTTTCGGTATTGGTCATCTTATAAAATGATTTCATTATGGGCAATATTATACTAATATGTACACGAAACAAAGGCTGTTTGGCATTTGTCGCGCTAAGATAATAAAATATTAATACTTAGTATGGGGTTGTTTTAATATCTACGTACTTAATACAGGCGAATTGTAATATTTTTAGATCCGAGTTATACGGGCTGATGATTGAAGAGCAGCATTTTAAATGATTTCTGATTTAATGTGGTATGCTCGGTGTGTATAGCCAGATACAGGTATATATTGCAGTTTGACAGCTTGTGATCTTTCCCCGATATATATTTCTATCGTAATATATAGCTACGCAAATCCATGACGCACTGACTGATCGTGTAATGCGTAACGCTCAAAATTCGTGTTCTCTTTCGCGCTATATATCACGCTCTCTTTTTTTTCGTAACGCTGTCGGTAATTATCGTGCGTAATCGGACAATGTCGGTGGTCGATGTCGCGCTCTCCCTCTCTCTCTTTCACACTCGCCGAGGTTGGCCGACGACGTCCAACCATACTTCGGCCGATGTCCGATTACCTCGCTAGATGCGAGACCGGTGGCATGAGATATGAACCTTCAAAAATACATGAGCGAGTGACGTTTACCGTCGTGGAGGTGGATCTCTTTGGTGTGTTTGTCTGACCTTGATATGCAACAAGATTAAAAAATAGACAAATACCAAACTACTTTCAGTTAAAAATAGTCAAAGCAATGTAAATAGAATTAAAAATGACTGTCAAGATTAATAGAAAGTTTAGGCGTGATTGGATTTGCCCAATAGTAATCATATTAATTAATCATATTAATTTGTTTGTTTTTTTTTAACAATATTTCTTTACCTTGAGGTAACGGCCCACTTAATGTTTAGCGACAATTATCTTACGGGCAATCGGCTTTTATATCATTATGTGGGAGTACTCAGGCGGTTACCCATCCAAGGACTGACCATGCCCGACGTTGCTTAACATCGGTGATCTCACGGGAACCAGTGTTTCAACGCGGCTACGGACGTTACGATTTTTTCAGATCCTTTTGTTTTTTATATTAATCACGTACAACGTTGGATTTAAGACTATACTCAGGCGAACCCGTCACCCCGAGGCGTTTTAACGAACTTTCTCGCTATATCGCCCCGAGATGAAACGTACAGAATTTGGACAATACCTACTCGCAATCCGTCGTAATAACGCGACATTCCGTCAATCGGAAATATCGCGGACCCGTGGCGTCCTTTACATTTACGCAATGTTCACCGGAGATCAGGTGGCCATCGGGTCGTTTCTAAAAATAGTCGACGATAGGTCGACACCTACCCCCGCGTCTTAGGGAATATACGTTCCCGGACACCTCCGGGACTCAGTCAGTGACAACATGGCCTGTTTTCCCGTCCCGCGCATCAGGTGTCTAGTTACGCCCAAGTTTCCGTCCCCAGATCTACTGCACAACGGGTTTATTAGGTTGGTCCCTCTTCGAGGAGGCTCTCGGATAGGAGCTGCCCTGCGAGCTGAGCCAACCAGGTGAGCCATTATAGCCCAAGCTACACGGAACTGTTAGAAACCGTCAGGAACTAATCACGTACAGAAAGAAATTGGTAAAGAATTATATGCAATGAAATATAATATTTTCAATATGTATTTTTGCAAGGTTATAATAAACGGCCCTAGTAACGTCGAAATTTGGTCTATTTAACAACGGGTGCCTCAGGGGCACTACAACTAACTAGTATAACATAATATCATATCGAAATCATTTTAAAAATAAAATTACTCACGGCCCCATAGCATGGTAATGTTCGACTATTATATTCCAGTAGCATAATTGTCGTTTATCAGCCACGCATTCCCTGGCGCAGTTAGTTCTAACTTTGTAAGGATTTCCAGTGGCGTTTGCTAACAATTCTTTGATGTAGTATGGCACATCGTACTCGGTAAATGAATCTGGCAGTTCTAAAGAAAAGATTAATTAATCAGTGACGATGGTAGATTTTCTATTTTCAACTTTTTGTCAACCAACAAATTTTTTAAAATAAATGTGTAATACATAGCAACGTATCTATTAGGTCAGCGTTTCCCATATAGTGGATAACGATTCAGCACCGCGCTATGAATATATATTACAAGGGTCGCAATATTGCCTCATTGTTGTTTAAATCAATCGTATTTTTAAATAATCAAGTGGCGTAGCCCAGCGTTCGGGTGGCGAGTGAAACACGGCGTTCTCGTCAGCGCAACCACCGCTGTACTGACGAGTCATCGTCGTGAGTCAGCCGACGGGCATTTTCAAAGACCCGTGATGTCTACCGTTAGGCAATTGCCCTTTAGCGGGGCTTCATATATGAGCCAGACCCATTGACCCAGCTTTCTGGATGTGGTGTCGCAGGGCTGAGCGACCTGCGGTAGGTATCCGGTGCGGCGGACGATTGATGAACTGTATTGCGGTTTTAATTTTACTGGCCCCACTCCCCGCGTCCCGACGCACCGTTGATCTTTGTCATCCGCTCATTCAGTTTGACCTAAGCGGCCAGTGATAGCCCAGTCAACGAATACTCAAAAGAGGGATCTAGGTGGAAAGTCATAGGGCGGAATAACCGAGTTAAGATCTTCGTTAGGACTAGTTAGAGGTAAACATATTAACATTCCCTGGTCCTAGGGTCGCCGCGGGGGGAAGGGGCTCTGCTCTGCTCTAATTTAAATAAATACTGACTACAAATGTATGATGTAATTATTTCCACCGCCATTTTTTAAACATTCTTTCTCAAGATGATTATACTGTTTGTTACAAGCTTATTTATTGTTAGAAGTAAAATCAAACTAGACACAGGTTATGACGAAAACGGATACGCGTAATTTCAAAATACGTATTCAAACCGCTCTGTTCTTTTCAAATTATACTCTCTGATTTATAATTTTATTATAAAAGTAAGATTTATCATAGATTAAATAGCACTATTTAACTTTTTAAACCTATTTAAAAAAAAGTTTGTTTTGCTTTTAGCTTAAATTAAATAGTGTTACTCTAATCAATGATCTACGGTGGGTAAAAAAATACCAAAAAATGAAATAGTCGAAATTTACATATATCGTTGCCGTTGCAGTTATATTATATGTAATGCTTATGTTAAATTGTTAAAATGTTAAAAAGTTTTTCTACAGGAATCACATTGAAACTATTAATTAGTGCGCACTTACAGGTGTTATACTATGAATTATTTACAAGCCTATTACAACATACGTTAGATAGCAGTAAAATTTTGATAAAATTATTATTATTAGTTCAGTAAATGTGTTTCGATAATCAATCGGTCCTTTATAAAGAACCGTTATTTATACATTTTATTATAGTCGCCTACTAAATGTATTATTGTGGTTCCCAAAGACATCAGCGCCACCTACATTTTACGACGAAAAAGCGGTTGCATTCAATGCTAAATTTTGGTAATAATTATATTTAGAGACTATTAGTGACATCTACACGTTGGTTTTCGTATTAAAATTCGACCTGCCGAAATGAACTATGGGCGTAGGCGATCTCTCTGTTATTTAATATATGGTTTTATTAAGCGTGTAAGCAATTGGACGTTGTTATGGAGGAAATATCCAAACCACCCATTTAGGTATTTGAGGTTGACCACAATAGTATGTCCAAAATAACTTAGTCTACATATTTGTCAAAGACACTTAACCTCTAATAGCAACCCCTTCCTTAAAAAACGTTTGTTGCTATCCCACGTTGTTGCTTTATGAAGCAAAATTTAAGCTTGAAAACATCTACACCACCTGAATGGTTTCAATAAATAATGTAAATTCCTTAACGGCAGTAATTATATATTTTGAGAAGCATCTATGCCACTAGTTTATTTTTATAATAAAACATCCAACCCGTATTGACTGTGTTTTTGGATTTATTTCAAGACTTCTATCCCTCAAATTTCTCTTTTTGAAAGACAGATAAAAGTAATTATTCATATTAAGCAAACGCCTTTTTCTTTCAGATCAATGTTTTTTCATCATATCATCACATTAGCTGTAATATAAAAATAAAAATAAAACAAAATACAAAATCTGAAGACATTGAAACTAATTGCTCCTTAAACAAATTTCTTCAGGTATGAATGTTTCCTTCATAACACCGTCCATTTCATGATGCAGCTTTTTTACATAAATATGAAGGAATTGTGACGAAGACGAAAGATTATAAAATAAAATCGGCAAGTTGCGTAACCCAAATCGGTAAAG
>JAOPUG010155116.1:0-12080 GCA_027564375.1 Micropterix facetella | reverse complement strand
CATTCGCCAGAATTTAACCTCGTAATTTTTATTAATAAAGCGTTATTATTCATAATCATAACTCAGAAACCCCCTCAGTACCTCCTCCGCGTTTACTAGTGTACTCGTACTTGTACCTATTTGCCCTAGATTCGCCGTCCTAAGCTTATAAATGCTGATATCTCTGGGTCCCGGCCGACGGCCGAGCCTTTTGAAGGGGATTACCCCACGGGACGGGTCGTTTTCCCGCGACCTTTTCAGAAATTGGGCCATTCCTACCCTATATATTGACGAGTCATCACTTGTGATAGTGAAATGACATATTTCACTATTAAGGGCAACCTAATCGCAGAGAAAGTTGAAGCCTGAGCAGTTTAAAAGCAGACTGTTTCACCTTACGCGCTTTTTCGTGATTCAGATCATGACATAAATAGAGTTCACAGCCATGACTGAAGATCACTGCACTCTAAATGTCTTGTGTAGAACGTGAGACCCCAATTATGGAATTGGGGGCTCGGGTATGGGCATATTTACATAGGTATATTTACACTATTTGCGCCATTATAGTATTTTGGAAAAATGTATCATAATACTCCTATGAATGGAGTTTATTAAGTTTATTTTCAATCGCCATGAAAGTATATATGTCTTTAATAGACCAGAAAATAAAAAACTGCGTTCTTTAGTCCGATTTCAACTTCAGTAGTTTCATTAAAATATTTGTAAAATATGAGACTAAAGAGACTAAAATAATATTTTTATATAGTGCGTGATTTTAACAAAAGTAGTTCATTGCAGTCAAAAATATTTGTAGTAGAAACGATAAAAAGTTACATCTTTATTTTGTACCAATATATGTCGCGGATACTAGGGGCCCTTTACTCAGCTTGCCACCCGAGCTCGGGTGGCCAACGTATCGTCTCTAAGGATATTTAGTGTTTGTCAACTCCTACGGGCGAACCCGTCCACCCCGGAGCGTTTCAGCGCACTTTATCGCTGTATCGCCCCGAAGAGAAATACAGAGACTTAGGACGTATACAATCTACGTACCTACCAAGCTCCACCACTGCCCGTCAGAGTCCAACACCTTACGGCGAGGCACAGGAACGTACCTCCCTGCGAGCAGCCTCACCCCCTGACTCCCAGATTTAGTCGGATTCCTCCGACCACCCGTCTGGTTACATGTTCGAGGTCGCTTACGCGGTCCTCTACCTCAAGCGAGTGGCATTCTTTACTGGAATATCGAAGATACGGGGTGTCCTTTACTCGGTAACTCTCACCCGAGATCGGGTGGCCCACGTATTGTGTCTAAGGATAGGCAGCTTGAGGTACCTACTTACCCCCGCTTTCTTAAGAAGCATACACTTCTAAACTCCTCCAGGTCAGTGACAGCATGGCCGATTTGCCCGCCCCGTGTGCCAGCTGTCCAGCTCGTGCCCGAGTTCCCGTCCCCAGATCCGCCGGGTTGGTCCCTCTTCGTAGAGGCTCCTGAATAGGAGTTGCTCCGCGAGCTGGGCAGACCAAAAACACAACGACCATCATAGCCCAGTCTACACGAAACCATTATGATCCTAAATGATGACCCACGATGTCCAGAGACATCGTGGACATGCGGCTGATGGATAATACTTCGTTCACAGGGAAATTGCACAAGCAGTGATCAAACGTGATCATGCATTCTCATGGCCAGGAAATTTGAGGGCGCCAGGCAATACTAAGTAATATGACCCTGCCTTTATAGCGAATAAAAAATCTAAGGAGAAATAAAGATCCACAGGTATCTTATAATACGCATCGGAATGATCGTATCAAACAAATTTTAGAATTCTTTTTATAATAAGTCATACAAGTGCGACCACTGATCCGCAGCGGACGGATCGCACGCATCGGCTCGTCGGTAATGTCGACGCGATTACTCGGAGGGGCAACTATTCCGATGCGTGCCGATGACGTCATACGGATTGGCGGTCAGTGGACAACCCGCAAGCCGCGACGGCCGCCATTTGTCGCATTTCGGCACTCTGTCAGCTTTCTCGCACTGTTTAAAATCTTGAAAATTAAGTTATTTTTTTTTTAAATTTATTTAGAAAGATGATAACGGGATGCTGCACTCGTACTCAGCCAGCTATTAAATAAAAATAAAAATGCTCGATAAGCTCATTTTTTGCAAGAAAGCACTAAAATCTTCCTTCTGCCTATAATAGTATTTACAAGAGTTTTTATTGGATAATGTTAGCATAGGATAAAATTGTATAATATTATGAATATTTTGAATGGTTTTGCTAAAATCTAAAGAATTCGTTTAGAGTACTTTAGAGGATGGTGCTTTTGATATAGAAATAAAAATAATTAAAGCTCACATGGCAGCGAAGGATTTCCCGATTGGATTGGGAAATGTTTAAACGAGATGTATGTATGGATGTGCACAACGTTCGACTCTGCTATATAGGTTTAATGAGAGTCCCTTTGTCACCGGTAAACGATCACCCTTCGTCCGTCCATCTCAAAAATCAAGCTCGTCCGTTTGCAAACTAAAATCTCTCCAATAGAGTAGAATTTAAACGAAAAACAATTAATAAAGCACATTGATTAAACCGGCGAATGCTATATATTAAAGACAAATTATTATAGTGTGTTTTGACTTTTCGCCACATGTACCCCACTCTTCACAATTCGTGAATTGATCTTGATGCGATTTTCAGTCCACTTTTTTCAGGATCCGTCTTGACGGGACTGAAGATCCGTCTTGAGCGACTAAAGAAGTATTGGTTAATTTCGAGCGAGGTGTTTAGTTATTTCTTTCTAGCGCACGTGCGAGGTGAGTTTGTAAGCAGATTTGTATAACAGTGTTTTACACGATTTGGAAGAAAAGATTATGCAGTAAACTTCAACAATCTCCTGAACAAGTTTTGGGATGCAGACGAGGATGAATTTCTCGCTCTATTTATCAATGTCTTTCACCCACCTAAAAAAAAGTGCGATAATTTACAGTCCGCCACATACGATAAAATCTTACACTCTCAGTTAATAAACTACATACTTGAATATCGCAACCTTACAAAATGTACTACCAGAAGAAAAATCTTAGTTTTAATAAGTATGTAAGTAAGTAATTTTTTATTTCAAAAAAACCCTCTCGGATGTAAAAAATACAAATTTTAAATTTTAAAATTATTCTATATTGCTTTATCCTATTTTATACTAATATCGGTACAAAATACTTAGTGAAATCAATGGAAATCATAACGATGATACAATTACTTTGAAGTCAAGATTGGAGTGACGATCACACAGTGTGGAGCGAGTTAAAACTCACTCAAATTACATAAACATTTAGACAGCCAATATTGTTTAGTCAGTTTCCTAAATTCAATATAATTATCGACATCTTTATATTTTGTGATAGATTGTTGTAATAATTTACACTTTTGTATACCGTTGTGCGCTGGAATTTCGAGGTGGCAGCATGCGATGAAAGAATATAGCGTAACTTGTTCCTGCACATGCATCTGCATCTGCATGTTATGCACATGCATCTGTTATTGCGTTAAATATGTTTATCTTTTCCTGTAGAACTCACTTAGATACACATTCATGAACACGGACGGTGGAAATACGTACCCCTGTAAATAATGGTCCCAATCCCCTAATAGCTCTCACCGCTTCTTTCTGCAAGATGAATAAATCGGTTATATTGACGGAACTCATAACTAAATAATATTATTATGGAAATAATGCGCCAGTAATGGAATTATAAAAAAAAATGCTGCTTTCAAGCACTTTCTTCATAGAAACATTAAATATCCTTGTGCCTACCTAATAACAATAATAATAATAATACCCTTTTCATGAAAAGGAGGTGACAGGCGAACGTAACTATGCTTCTCCAGAGAAAATCATTTGATTTTTATTGAAAAAAAATCGTTGATAATTTTAAGTAGATAGGTATACCTGCCTAATAAATAGGTAATTATTCTCTGTTCCGATTCTTTCAGGCATAGTTATATCTAGAAACTCTATATTGTAGTTGCCTATAGTTTTAGGTCAAACCTATAAATGAATAAGATTATAGGTAAGTAGGTAAAATATTGTTTATGTGTGAAAATATGATGAAGCATTTTTATAAAAAATAAGTTCGCATAAAATCAGTTACTAAATTTGTCTGCGTCGAATCGAAAAGTGATTATGCATTTTCATGACAATATAGTTTTGAGAAACCGCCTCAGTTTTCACACTTTTAAAAAAGAGAATAATAAATAATTTATCAGTGGTTGTGGTCACTGCCGATAACATTAGGAATTTGATAGATATCCAGTATTTCAGACAGACTTCTCGAGGCCGCTATGACAGTTTGTGGTTTTGTATTCCTATTATTATATCATATAAATTAACCTTTGAATTTGGTTAAATAATATAACCTGCCTTTAGTTAAATATAATTAGTCAATCACATTAAAAGTTATATTAGTCTTGACCATGGGTGAACGGTGCAGTTATTTTGATCATATAATCAATGATTTGTTGTTATGTAATTGCTGAAAGTATAAGTACCGTGTCGTGAATTTTCACTAAAATATCACTTTCAGAATGAAAATGAGTGGTTCCCGTATGTCTCAACTCCCACGAGTTCAGAGGGTAGATCGCGATTGTGATTTTTCTTTTGTCTTTCTACATTATTTCCTTTAGTATTCAATAAGAAAATAAATTTATAACTTCACCATATGAGAATAGCTTCAAGAAAACAATGGTGAAGGCCAAGAAAATATTGGCACAGTGAGCCACACGACCATAGTCACGACGATGATTTACGGCCTGAAACATGTACGAGAAAACGATTCAAACAATATTTATTGTGCTATTAATAAAGTGTTAACAGTCACCACGCCTACTGATAGCGATTAGGACGCCATAGGCGGCAGGACATCGAACGATTGGAAAACAGTTATAATAACAGGTACTTTGTAACACCTCATGGGGAAATATATGGAATACTGAACAAAGGAGGTATAGAGGTACGTGAAGACTTACTGTAAGGTAGTATTTGAGTAAGTCTATAGATAAGTGTATATTACAAAAATATATATTCATAGGTTCTCAAATTATACACTTTTAAAAATTACCGAAAACATGAGAGCTCGCAGGAATTGCGGACTTTTATTGTTTTAATGAATACCCCTCAAGGAATAATAGCGAAACATACCAGCATGTAATAGTAAAGGAACTACGCCAACCATCGAATTTATATCAATTCAGATAGCCAGGCAGTTCTTTTGGCACTAGCTTCTGACACTGTAAGCTCAAAGGTGGTGCGAAACTGCGTGGCCCTTTTGAACTTCCTGGGTGAAAAGAACAGGGCAGTTCTAAGATAGGTTCTCGGTCATGCAGGGATCGAAGGCAACGAAAAAGCCGACGAACTCGCTAAGCCGGGAGCAAAGGGAACGTTATATGGTCCGGAACCATGCTGTGGCGTACCAAAAAGCCTAACAAAACAAATGCTCACAAACCTATGTTGAAAACAATCCTTCAACCACTGGAACAACACGCCATGCTTGACACATTCTAAAGCGCTAATCAAAGCTTACTACAGTAAGACTGCCCACGAGACTTTAGCACTAAATATGAACAATTTAAACATGCTGGTGAGGCTCCTCACGGGGCATTGTGGCCTGAACAGACACATGTTCAACCTCAAGCTCCGGGACATTAGAGAGTGCAGGTTCTGCCAAACTACAGAGGAAACTCCCATACACCTCGTGTGTGAATGTGGCCCACTGATCTGTAAAAGTAACATCTACCTGGGTTGCTACTACCTCCAAGCTGAACAGATAAAGCAATCCAGCGCCGAAAGTTTACTGCGGTTCTTAAATGACTTGAAGCGAAGCTTAACATAGAACTATAGTAGGTGGCGATCACAATAGACCAGAAATGGTCGCAGTGATAAAAGGCTCAATAAACCTTGAAAAAGCCCCACACAACAAAATAAAAAAATAAAACTACCTCATGAAGAAATACACGGAGTACTGAACAATATATACACGGAGTATGGAAAACATGACAAATACAAGACTAAGCTCTAAATAAAAGCTGCATGAATCCATGAATTGAATAGAAGTGATCTGCAGATGGTGAACCTGTACAAAATCGGGAATTGTAACAGGAGAAATGGAAACCATTCCTCGGTTCTTCCTCACAATATTTTTAACTTATCCACTCTTCCAGAATTGGCTTTAGATTGTTTAATACCGGTCGATAATTCTCAGGTCCTTCACCATTCCATGGAGCAGATATTCTTATGCCACACTCATAATGTGCCCCCTGGTATACCAGTGGACCGAGTCACGGACTGAGCCACTGCTGGCTGAGATGCTATTATCTAATCTAATCTTCGTAGCCTTGGACAGAGAAATTCATTTACATAAGACTTTTTTTTAAGAAAAAAAAATACAGAAAATAGAACGAAACTATTTACACAATGAGGTGTATAACAAATTCACGTTATAACGACAAATCGTAATACCAACATTCACATTCATGTTAAATACTAAAACTTTTGTTTTCGATTCCGGAATGTTGCGCATGTATCCTTTATTTCTAGCCTGTGCTTAACAGGGAAGAAAACTTTTCTCTTTTTATTGGCGTGTGGCGCTTTTATTTTTAGAACTCTTTAGAATGAGAAGAGTAAATACGTTTGCTAGACTAGTCACCTTTTTTTACCTGGTAAGTTAGTACCTTTTTCTGCTGTAGATAATTTACTGTCGACATTTTATATTTCAATTCGAAGTAGGTATATACTATTAATATGTGCGTGCATCAAAACCTGAAGACGAAATGTAGCAAAGACTATTTATATGTGCACAGACAAAGCACTAAACCCGGGGAAAGCCACATCCAAACTAGTCTGGTACACGTTCAGAATCCTGATTCAAAAGTCTTCCACAAAATCTACACAGCCATATACAAGGAAATGAGGAATCATATGCCCTGGCTAGGGAGGGATCTTCGAACCCCTTCCTAGGCCCATAACCAGTATTTGCATGTCAGATTGTCTCCTAAAACTAGTCGCCAAAAGTAGCTGGAAAGATAAGAGGAAATCTACAGGAGGGACGTCGGCGGACCCGCTACCCCAAGATGTTTCAACGAACTATATCGTTATATCACCCTGGGATGAACGCAGAGACTTGATAGACGGACTCCTTACCGCGAGGCACTGGGATTTTTTTAACCCAGCGGGGCCCTCGCGCCGTCACTTTTACATTTGGTCAGGTTTCTCCGACCACCCTTCTGGACACATGTTCGAATTCGCTTGCGCGACTCCACCTTTACAGTGTCAATTATTTCCAAATTATCGCAGTTGCGAGGCATCTTTTACTCGGCATGGTCACCCGAGATTTGGTGGACAACGGATCATTTCTAAAAATATACATTAAATGTAAATATCTACCCCCGCTCTATAGAAAACCATACGATAATCACCCCCCCCCCCGGCTATTCGTTGATTGAGCACCTACCAGTTCATTAAAAATCATTCAGGGCCGCCCGAGGTGTTACCCCAGATTTGCCGCACAGCAGGTTGACCAGGGTAGTTATCTTTGGGCAGGCTCCTGGATGGGGGTTGAACCGTGAGTCGGGTCGACCAATGATAACAGAAGTTGGCCATCAGGCCCGAGCTGCGTGGTCCCATTAGGCCACGAGGAGGAGAGTGGACTACCGGGCGCGGATCGAGGACCATTGAGACCACCATGAGTTTACCACAGCCCGGACATCTGGGACGACACAATACATCTCTTCAGAGGCTTGAGCCATCAGGCGATGGCTACACCATCGCCCGCTGCCCCCAGAAGACAAAAAGAACAAGTTAGAATAATCAGAAAGCCGTTCAATATAGTTTCCTGAATATGTAATAGACAACTTGAATCGAAATATGACATTTTGAAATTTCCACCACTGGCACGCTCAAACTTTCAAGGCAACTATTTATGTGTCAGCATCGTCGCATCCATGGCTCCATACCCCGCCCTCCGCTAAAAGTTTTTCCACTTCAGCTGCCATAAGCCGGGGTGAGTTTTTACGGCCACTTTTTAATATTTTCCAATTTTGTAAATAAATTAAATGAGTCAAAAAAGTTGTCTCATACCTAAACTCTTCGGCGTTCTATTTCTTTGAACGCTATAAATTATAGCTGGATACTGCTGACCAAGTTGTAAAGATCCTTATCCGTAAAATTCGAAGGAAAAAAAAGGTATTTTTTTATAACATGTAAATCCCATTTCTCTGCAATTTTTACGATTGCCAATGTGAGTGTCTGAGCACTGTACAGGTTAAGAACATGCTGTCAATCCTTACCCTACCTTGTTGCAAGACTGGGAATGTACGCTCCCAGAAGTTATATCCGGGCCAGATTGCACAACTGCGGCCTCGCCGTTCCGCGTTCTCTCGTGGCACATGCCTAACGACATTCAAATTCGCCGCTATCAACAGCGTCTGCGACATGTAGTATTAAATTAGGATGACATCGAAATATATATTTGCCTAAATTGGTGTTCCACAGGAACCAATATTGGGACAATTTATATTTCCATTATCGACCTGTATTTTTTAATTTCTATTTCTTGTATACATGGTAAAAAACATATCAGATATAGGTATATTTGCGGACGACACATCTCTAATACTTAAAATTGCTAGTTAAAAAGAAGATTTACACGAAGCAAATACAACCTTTGTATTAAATTCGTTTATCGCAATAATCTCGTACTAAATTCTTTAAAAAAAACGTGTAAAATTTACTCTCCCAAGTGTAGACTTGAACATGTAGACAAAACTATTCTTTTGGGGGTAATTATGGGGTTCGCATATATCAAATTATCTGGCAGACTTAGTTCTGCGGCTTTTGCTGTTCGTAAAACTAGACAGCTGACTTACATGGACATGGCGCGACTGGTCTACTTCTACAATTTCGATAGCATTATGTCTTATGAAAGTCTGCTATGGAGAAGAGCTACTAAGAGAATCTATATTTGTGCTGCAAAAGAGGAATATTCGGTCAATATTCGGACTAGGTACTAGATACACTCCTTCAAAATTTTAACGGAAGTAATATCCTCACTGTGGTTTTTCAACCTATTTTTGCAAATATAAGGGAGGGCGAGGTGAAGTGGCCACCTTAAAGAAAAAGTAATAATAATAATAATAATAAACGCTTTGTTCAATGAAGAACAGGCGAGCTTATTACCTACAGGCAATATTCTAGAGCTAATCTAAAAAATGTGCGGACATTTTTACGGATAGTTACTAACTTAACCTATAAACTAAAGCAAATTAACCTTAAACTAAGGCCTATAAGGACGCAGAAGTTTAAAGGGGAAGAAAATGAGAAGGGAAGAGAAATTTATGTGGAATTTTTCAGATGCTCTCTGAGTCTATTTTTAACACTTGTTAAACTCGGCGCAGTTCTCACATTTTTCGGGAAAGCATTCCAGAAACTGGTTGCATGCACTGTGAAAGAGAATGTGTAGAAGTCACTGCTGTGACCAGGGATAGAGAGTAGCTGGTTATCTTCAGATCTAAATAGTATTATTAGCTGCTGTAACTCAAGAACGTGTGATGAAATTTCTATGATATTTTTTTTTTATTAATTCAGAATGCTAATAAAATAATGATGGAACTATGAGTAAAAAAGTTATTTTATATTCTTTAGTTTGAATGTCAACTCTCCGGTTATTTAATATGTTAATGCGTTTAAAAGCCATAACCATTTAATTCTTTTAACTTGTGCAATTCAAGAATGGGTAATTCATTTGAGCGATAAGCAAATCGTCCAAGTCAACATATCAGTGTTATTATTTCCCAAATATGTGGCTAATTAAACTTAGGACGAATTGTTGTTGACGAATTGCTAGTAACTGAACTATTCATGCATCAATTAATTATCTAATGCATGTACTACACGTTTTTCGTTTTCCATTCCTTAAGTATGAGAGCTAATAATAATTTGGTGATCGTACAACTGAAAATATGTTTTCGGAATCGTCCGTTTGTAGGACAGCCTCCATTGATTATCCGTACAAACCCTAAATCTAATCTGCTATAGACCTATGAAGAATAAAACATATTGTTGAAATAATTTCGTTAATCATTCTACGCATTCTTGAGATATCGCGGTTTCAGACATAGGTACAAACAGACATTTCTCTTTATTTACTCTCTATATAGATTGTGAGGTTTCGGGTTTGATTTCCAGTTGGGTTATGGTTTTCCTTTGGGATAATATTAATGGAATTGCATTTCAATTCTGTCGATCGAATGCAATAACAAAACACACACTTATTATACGTATGTTACACGCACACATTATATAGACATTTCATAATAGGGTTTATGTAAGAGATTGTCGTATGATAACAAATACGCCTATTGTGAATTTCACAATAAAGGCTAGGAACAACAAACAAATATACAAAGAGATATTTATCTTAATTTTTGATTTAGTTCGCGTGTTAAGTTACAATTTTGAGAATCTTTGCTAACACTTCCTTTCTATATTTTGTTAACTATCCTGATAGCTAGTGGCACTCATTTGTTCATTAAGTTTTCTCAACTCTTCCTTGCATGACGTTTTTCTTTGATATAATAAATTATTATTTTAATGGTATCTCTCTGCGCTTATATTTGAACTAAAACACACAGCAAACTCTGCAACGTAAATAATCCTTCAATTCCGCTTTAGCATTTGCGAAAGAGAGAGAGAGCGAGAGAGAGAGAGAGAGAGGGGGGGGGGAGGAGAGACATCCGAGAGAGAAAGAGAGAGACGCCATGCGAGCGATTAATATAATTGAGTTTTAGCGGTGGACATTTCATATCGCAATGAAATGGCATTCTTGTTTATTTTGTCTCGCTTTTGATGCACGTCGGAGGCATGCAATATTGGTAATGTATCTCTACGATTTTCTCGTTTTGCCGTTATTATTTCCATACACTTTGATTGTCAGCACATGATAGAAAGTTTATTTCATGCAAATTTCAAAGAAATCTCCCTACTTATGTATGTGAGTGACATGTATATATACCTATATATATTTATATTTGACTGTAAGGTTAGTGAAATTTGTACATTTGCCGGACGTTTCGGAGCCCGTGGCTCCTTCTTCAGCGGCAAGAAGAATACTCTTGTATATCCTCCTGAGACCCAAGCATATGAGGAATAAAGTAGTCATGGATGCCCACGGTACAGTATTCTGTACTTCGATTTTATAAAATTTTGGAGCACTTATCGCCCTCTGTTGAACTAGTTGCCTACTATTATATTCATGGGAGTAATATTGATTCTACATTTGCTGCCTTAGTTGGGACAAAGAACCAACAGAGTGTGTTGAAATTTGACAGTTTCGCCATGGCGTCGCGTGGCAGACGTGTTCCTCGCATACGCGTGCCAGGTAATTGCATTTATTTCATTTATTTGTTTTGTTAATCGTTTTATTTTTGTGAAATTGTTAGGCAATATGAATAGAGAAGTGAAATTTATAAAATTTACATGGCGTTTTAAGTAAATAATAGCATTTATTACACGTTTTCTCACACGGTACAGGATACTGTACACCGGGTCTTTAGAGTGTATTTTAAAATGGCGTACAGTATACTGTACTTAGACATAAAGAGTATTTGCATGCGTTTATATAACATCAAAAGTAAATATTTTTACTAATAATAATTTTTATTTTCTTTTTTAAGAATCTGAAATACTTAAACAGTTAGAACTGGACCTGTCAGATCTTGAACTCTCTGATGATGATGATGGAATTGATGACATAATAGTAGAAGATGATTATCAGCCTCCCATAATCGATGATATTGAGGAGCACTCCGATAATGAGAGTTCTGATGATCAGGTATTTTCAATTTTATCATTTAGGTGGATAAGATGTCCGAATGAATTATTACCTCTGGGTTGTCAATAACCAATCGTATTTTTTTAGATTTCTGATGAGCCTGGAGAAGTTTGTTCAAGTCGATCACAATTTCGTTGGAGAAGAAATGATATATTTGAGCAACGTGATATTTCCATCTCACAACCAACACTTCCACCTATAGATGCATCAGGCTTCA
>JAOPUG010155019.1:0-12111 GCA_027564375.1 Micropterix facetella | reverse complement strand
ATCACTTGACAGCTGACAAAATGGCCGCCAGTTAAAAAAGTGTTGCCAACTTAAAGTTCTATACCTCTATAAAAACAACCTTTATATATTACAATGAAAAGTAGCTACCTATTGTATTTACCTGTCTGTGGTATTAGCGAAGTCTGTGGTTTTATCCCAAAACCTGATGAAATCGAAGCACGTGATGTCGCAGACCAACTCACGACCTTTTCCTCTACCGCTGTGGATAGCATAACTGAAACATGTGAACGTTTATTGGTGAGTTTTGAGCAGGGCAGCACTTCACTTGAGAGAAGCTATGCTCCCCTTGATTTGACACTTTCAAAATTATAAAAATTACAAGATGCAGATTGATAGGTTCCTCAGAAGAGAAAAATAGATTCGTTCCGTAATAATTTGTCGATTCGTATTCTTTGGTAACAGTATGAGCCTATATCTATCTATTATCGCATCTCGTTCAACGCTGTGCGAGATTATGTCTATGGATGGAACCTTGGAACAATACGTAGAGGTTTTTTATTTTATGGTTTGTATACCTACTGAGAAAAAACCCGTCCAGAATTTATTACAGATGTGGATGGGCGAAAACAAAGAATGGAATAACAAAGTTGTATTTATTATTAAAATAATAGTATATATCACATACTAAGATATAATACAATTATTGTAAAAATACATATAATATGAGATATCATTATTGATGTGATTGAAACTATTTGCAATATAGTATTTGAATGTTGTAGAGACGTAAACCTTTTTGACAATAATTAGCAATCCAACGTAGCACTTACTAGTGGATAAGGTGGCAAGTCTGCCGCCTGCCGACCTTGTGTGAATCTACTTTCAAACTGAGCTCCTCCCTTTTCTGTGGCGGCTTTTAGAGCGATGATTTAGTAGGAGGTAGAGTTGGACGATGAAAAGTAAATATATAGACTTGACAGCAACAACATCGATACCAATCAATTGCCAACATTTAAGCTAATATATAAAAAATAAACTCATTTGGCATCCATATGGTTACAAGTTAAACTGGGTTTTGGCTGCTCCCATTAAAAGAGCTGAAATTCTGTGTTATCCGTGATACCTGATTGTTAAAAACGTTGCAATGGATGTGCTGTTCCGTGCATTGGTATTGAAACCGATGAAGAAGAGACGATATAATATAAAAAGTGTGAAATATGCGGTGTTAGGGCTAGTGGGAAATAAAGGGAAAGACGTACATTTACAGCATAAATTAGCACTTAAATACAACAGGCAAGTAAACAATAATAAATTTTTATCAATTTATCAACAATTTTCTAGCTGATTTTGTTGAAATTCAAAAATTCCTAGGCTCCTCACCTACATTTATCATGACATATATTAGTATCATTACCTATGTTATTCAGTTATCTAGATTAAAAACACTTTTGAGAAAGATACTGCTTATTTATTAGAGCAATTATATATGCATTTTTTTATTTTCCTTTTCTTGATTATATTACTTTGATAAGTGTACGTTCAATTTAAAATTCACAATTTACAACTAACATAGTCGAGTCTACCTCGGTACGGACTTCGGCCTAGTTAGGCGGACTTTATATATCACCTTTTTAAGCTTTCCATTTCGGAAATAAATTTATTCTTATTGTTATACTTGAATGTCGCTGGCCATACCTTTTTTTTTGCCAAAAAGAGACATCTCGCTACCCCAACAATATACACAAAGAAACACCAATTTAATGTTGTCACCTCGTCAACAGTTGAAGTAACCCAGTCTTGTGATTCGACCTCCACACATTTAGTAAGCCGTCACTTCCGCCAGACACCAAAATCTAGAATAAAATTGAAAGAAAAAATTAACATTCCGACACAACTCGAATTAACTTTCCCTTAAGTATATCAGTGGTGAAAGTGAAAACCTAAAAAAATGTATCTTCATCAACGGATGAAGTAAAAGCTCTTATCGAAAAAAAGCTTTTGCTAATTTGAAAGGAGGACCGGACAATACGGCCAACAAGACCATACAAGACGGACGGACAGACATACATATATAAATAAATGCATACATACCTTCACACATACATACATACATACATACATACATACATACACCACAAGCAGAGGTGATACTGCTACGTGGCTCATTCCCAGGTGGCGCATAGGGGAGTGCCCGGTGTTTGCTTAGTGCGACGGAGGGTAGGAGTGAAATAAAATAGCTCCCGCGGACCTAAACACCCCAAGCCTGGGAGTGAGATATTGTGCCGAGGGCTGAATGGTACCAGGGTTATGATGCAGTAAGCGATTCCCCGGGGCACCTGGTCCCACCCCAGGTGTATTTAAGTGGCCTTACTCCTGGAGAGCTATCGTAGAGGGATCGGACCTATTAGTTCAGGCACACTTGTGGACAGGAATGGAAGAGAAACAAATAAGATCGGGCAGCACGCCCAACAACCAGCGCTTGACGTGAGTGCAGAGATGAAGAGGATGGAAGCATGGGATCGGCTGGAAAAGCTGATAACTGGGCTGTACGACTTCGCCAACCTGAAGAAAAATGTACACAAATAGATCGAGTCGAAGACGGTGGCCATTAGCAACGCCTTCAGATGACTCGGGGAGATGGAGACGGCCAGGCCGAGGATAACTAAGCCCAGGCCCTCCCTCATACTGCCGATTGGTTTGACGCCACCGACACCATTGCGCACTCGGACCTATTCCGATACGACGGCAAAGGACACTGAAGAAGTTGCGGAAATACTGACCCCAAACTTTCGAGACCCAGTTGCGGGTAAGCGGCAACAGCACACCTCGCCTGAGGAGGGCGCCAAAGTGGCTAAGAAGCGGAAGGAGGACCGGTCAGAACCGCCACCAGCCCAGGCGGAAATCCAGCCCCCCAAAATGGGGGAGTGGCAGGAGGCCAAGAAAAATATAAGAAGAAGCAGCAGCCGAAAGAGCCAATCTTGAAGTGGAGGAGACGAGCGGCTAGACCGGAAGCGCTTATCTTTCGCCCGACAGACAAGGCATCCTACTCCGAAATCCTCAAACGGATAAAGGACGCGACAGCCGGCGGGTCCTGACAGTGTGTGGATAAGATCCGCAAGACAGCTAAGGGAGACATGCTGATCATACTCACGAAGGAGAACACTGACAAGGTCCCCAACCCGCAGGCTACTCTAACTAAACCTCTCGGAGAAGAGGCGGAGGTTATCAGCGAGACACGGGAGGAAGAACTCCAGATCGAAGACCTCGACGAGACGACGACGAAGGAAGAAGTACTCGAGGCACTGGAGAAGGTCGCCAGGGAAGGCTCCAGAATCCCATTGGATTCGGTCAAATCACTGCGAAAGGCATATGGAGGCACCCAGACGGCACGGGTGAGGCTACCAGTGGCAACGGCGAAGAAGGTTGTCAGAAAAGACGGCAAGATCAAGTTCGGCTGGGTGAATTGCCGGATTGGGGAAGCGGAGGGGCCCCTGAAGTGCTACAAGTGCTGGGGCCTTGGGCATCCCGCTAACAATTGCAAGAGCAAGGTGGACCGCTCTAAACTCTGCATCAAATATGGCGAGGATTGCCATCTGGTTGCTAAATGTGAGAAGGAAGCCAAATGCGCCCTCTGTGTCGCAAAGGTCCTCACAAACAGCTGCGCTCACATCGCTAGTAGCAAAATATGTCCGGTATACAAGGAGGCAGTCCTGGTGCTAACAAAGAAACAACAATGAGAGTACTGCAGCTCAACCTCAATCATTGTGAGACTCACGCAGTCGGTACGGGAGCTGAAGCTCGACCCCGTCATAATCTAGGAGCCATACAGACAGCTCAACACTCAGCTGTGGGAGATGGACACCACCGCTAAGGCTGTTATTCGGTCCTATGGCAAGTACCCCTTCCAGAGGATTGCCAACACGACGGAGAGTGGTTTTGTGGGAGCTAAGCTGGATGGAATTTACTTCTACAGCTGCTATGCTCCACCTAGCCTATCCATTTAAAGAATTTGTGGACTTCCTGGACCGACTGACCGAGAACGCGAAGCAGCACTTCCTCGTGGCAATCACGGGGGACTTCAACGCCTGGGCAGTTGACTGGGGCAATAAGAAGATGAAGTTGAGGGGGCAAACGCTGCTAGAGGCCATGTCCTCATTGGAAGTGGTCCTGCTGAATAGCGGCGAGAAACCAACGTTCAAAAGAGGAGAGGTGAGTTCAATCGTGGACCTCACCATCATAAGCAGCAGCCTTACTAGGGGAGGCTGCAGCCTCGCTAGGGGAGGCTGCTCTTAGTCTTGCTAGGGGGTGTGATGAATATCTACACCGCCAGTGACCATAACGCGATCCTCTGGGAGGTATCCAGCAAATGAAAGACTGGACCAGCACCTAAGAAGACGAATGCTATTAGCTGGAAGACGAACGTCTTCGACCTCAGCTCATTCCAGGAGGCCTTCGACGACCGCCAGATCAGTGGCAGCAATGCCACAGAGAAGGCGCAGGTAGTCATGAGGAGAGTCATAGAAGCCTGTGATGCTACTATGCCCCGAAAGCATAGTGAAAACAAGCTCCCATTGGTGTACTGGTGGAACGATAGCATCACCGACCTTCACAAGGAGTGTATCCAGGTGAGGAGAGAGGCACAGCGAGGCCGTAAGAAACCAAATCCCGAAGAACTAGAGACCAAGTACAAAGACGCACGCCGGACGCTCAACAAAGCAATCAAGAGTAGTAAAAGTCAGTATTGGAATGAGCTGCTTGAGTAGTCGAGGGTGATTCGTGGGGAAGACCGTATGGTGTGGTCATGAAACGGCTGAAAAGCCAGCCGATGGAAGACCGTTACGGTGCTGTTTCCACAACAACCGGCCCACGACCTCCACTGAAGAGTACGACATAGGGGCGATCCCACTTGTAATATCAGAGCAGCTTCTGGAATCCTGCGGTCGATTAGGAAACACCAAGGCGCTAGGACTATATGGAATCCCCAACGTTGCCCTGAAGGAGGCCATCAACACAGCGCCATCAATATTCCAGAGTGTATATAATGCGTGTCTCCGGGAGGGAATTTTTCCTGCCAAGTGGAAGCAACAGAGACTGGTGCTCCTTCTCAAGGGAAAGAAGCCACCAGACGAACCCTCGTACTACATCCGCTCTGGATGCTGGACACTGCCAGAAACATTCTGGAGCGTATACTCCATAAAAGGATCGAAGACGTGGTCGAGCCACAACTGGCTGATAACCAATATGGGTTCCGTAGAGGTCGCTTTACCTTGGATGACATCAACCTAGTCGTCTCGACTGTATGGGACGCAGTATCTGGCAACAGGTGGAAATGGGGCACGAAGCAGTACTGTGTCTAGTAGTAACTCGGCCAGATGGGACTGCATCATGGAGGCTCGTGTGAAGATGAAAGTGCCAGGATACCTGCGGAGGATGGTTGGAAGCTACTTCTTCAGCAGGGTCCTAAAATATGATACGGATGATGGCCCCAAGGAGAACAGAGTCAGCGGTGGTGTTCCCCAGGGCTTAGTGCTAGGCCTTCTCTTCTGGAATGTCATGTACGACGGACTCCTGAAGCTGACTCTGCCGAAGGAGGCTACACTCTCGCGTTTGCGGATAATGTGGCCCTCGTAATCATCGCTAAACGACTGGAGGAGATCAATTACATCTTTGACATCACCTACGCAACGATATTGGCAGATCATAAAACGGAGGCCATGCTGATGACAAGCGGGAAGAAAATTTAAACCATCACGCTGCGAGTCGGGGAGCACAAAATCACTTCCTAGCCGTCGCTACAGTATCTGGGAGTGTTGATCGATGCCCGGCTCAGCTTCAAGCAGCAGGCACAGTATGTCGGTACCAAAGGGTGGGAGTTGGGACGGTCTTGTCTCGGCTCATGCCCAACATCGCAAGCCCGAAACAGAAGAGAAGGGCACTGCTATCGTCAGTCGCTACGTCAGTCCTCACATATGGCATTGCCATTTCGGCTGACGTACTGTTGATCCAGCAAGCACGAAGGAAGATAGCATCGGTCTACCGGCTAGCTGCCCTTAGAGTGGCCAGTGCATTCCGCACAGTGTCGCAGGATGCTGTGTGTGTTATCGCCGGGATGCTGCCGATCGGAATACTCGCCGAGAAACACAAACGCCTCTACCGGTGAAAGGGGCCAACAACGCTGGGAGTAGCTGAGCTGACGACGAATAAGAGGACCAACAGTCTGCATCAATGGCAACTGCTGTGGGATACCTCAACCAATGAGAGATGGACTCACCGCCCAATCCCGCAGGTGGATGTATGGGTCAAACGGCTACACGGAGAGGTCAACTGCTACTTCACCCAGATGCTATCAGGACACAGGTGCTTCCAGGCCAGTCATGAAAAAAAATCGACCCTAGTACGGGCATTAGCCTAGTTGGGTATTTTTTGGTGTTTATAATTTTTTTGCTACTTTCTTTGAAAATAAATAAAAATTATTAAATATTATTATTATTATAATCATTATGACACAATGTTTTTGCTAAATTTACTTGATTTTTAATTGAACAAAAACAAAGTATATAAGTACAAACGGAGCTGCCATGGAATTTACCGACCAAGGTAGGGCCCATCATAATACTATTGTTACACTTCTGGGGGGTAAGCGGTGGATTCCAGACTAATATCCAGCTGTGGTAGGTTGAGGAGTTATCCTTTGTATATTCGAAATCAAACTACAGTAAAATCTCAATTGATCGAAGCCGAATCTTTACTTTCCCGCATATATCGTTTATTTTGTCTGGTCCCAAATTAATCCCATATACAACACAGAAAAGACGTCAGATGGCATTCATAGTTTCTCTACATATCAAAGTTACCCCAATGATCGTTTAAAATTTCCAATCGTAAAAGGTGCGGTCAATACTGTTTTGAAATTACCGACGCACCTGGCCCTTCTCTACTCTGGACAGTATGTTGTTCACTAAAAAATTCTCATGACATCTTGCCGAAGCACGGCGCGGATACGAAAATTCTCCAAAAGCAGCCGGCCAGCGCAATGTTGACTCTATTGTAATATTTTTTGGGAATTCCCATGAAACGTCCAACGCACGATGCAAAGCAATAGAAAATAAAATAAAATTAGCAGGATAATCCAGCCACACGATTTATTGGATATTAGGTAAGTTTATTGCTTATTACTAAATAGATTAGGTGATAAATAAACAAAAGTAGTACCTGCTCGCTCTGTGAAACATTTGGAAAGCAAGCGACAGCTTGGTCAAGTTGCAGCCATCGCAGTTGGGACACGGGACCCACATGCCCTGAACCGCTGACCTCGCGAGGACTCAAAGGGACTGACGTCCCATCCAGCTGAAGGTTCCAAGTCAGCACCTCACCTTCAACGACACAAACAATTAAATATCAGGCCCATCCACAGAACGATTTATGGAAGTTGTTTGTTAGTAAATGGCACAAGTACGGTCTTATCAGCATTAATTGATAATTCATTCACTCTGCACCACCTGCCAATAATAATTATCTCTCTTTGCATAAGGTACGAAATCGTACTTTGGCAGAAACCTCGGACAATGATCACTAGTTCATCTGCATATCCCTGAGTGTCTACCCTGGCCTCTGCCATTTTATGCAGGAGTTAATCTACAGCAAGTCCATAGTAGGAGCGAGAGCATGCCTCCTTGCAGACAGCCTCTTGTAGTAGTGACTTCAAGGTTCGTTCCGTGAAGAGCTACCTTGGTCGTGCAGTTTGAGAGCATCACTTTTACCCATCTAGTTGTGGTGGAGTCATGGGGTCTAATGGGATCGTGCAGCTTGGATCCTAATAGCTAATTCTTTCTATCATAGTCGGTCCGACTCACAGCTCAGCTCCTATCCGAGAGCCTCCTCAAAGAGGGACGAAACCGCTGAATCCACTATGCATGGGGGGACCCTGGATGTCTGAGCACTGGTCAGCGTGCCGACCTTTGCTTAGCAACCTTCATGAAGAGGGGCCCTCCAGTCTCGAATATATATGATGATCGACTGTATCCCGATAATGTGGCATATGCACTTGGTGAAAACTTCGGATGGATGTTGTCTTATGCACTGGTTGGTCTGCCGGCCCTTGTTCAACAATCAATAGCCGCGGGAGTTTGGAATCATAATGCGACCTAAGGAATTGGCGGTAGTTAGATACCTGAAACTTTGATAGCAACATTTTTTGGGGAGAAAAGATACGTGCGCCAGCCGCACATCCCCCAACACTGACAAGTGTTGTGCAATTAATAATTATAATATTTTTTATGAATATCGATTATTTTTTGTCATCATCAACATTTGAAATAATAGCTCCCTAGTCAGTTGAAGACTTGATTCAGGCACCTGTCACGGTGGCCACCTAGCTGTCAACGGTGCATTTTTCTACATATATCAATAACCTTGAGATTGATACTGCATTTACATGCGCGCGCGAGGCTATCCGAGCTATGGGAGCTGTGCGAGATTGCAAGATCGTGAATGTGTAGTCTCGCTTCGTGCACTCGCTCGCGAGCGGCACTTGTTTCGGTAGCGGTTTTTTGAACACAAGTCAAAGGGACTCGTGACAAGACGCGAGCGCAGCGTGTAGCGGCAAAACTGTGACCGGGCAGTGGTTAGTGTGAATAGTCCTCTCGCAGTTGTGTTGTGGCAGCCATGTTGCATTTATGCAACAGCAAAAGCTATTATAACTGAATTGTGGTCGGCTGCTTGTGGTAACGTAGTGGCCTCGATGTCGTCGGTATTGACCACACGCTGACCACACGTCTGCGACAGCTGTTAAACACGATTGCAAAATTTCGTCCGTGTGAATGGAATTCCACATTTTTTCCGCTGTGGTGTGGTTGTAATTGCAGCAAGTATGAAAGGACTCTTACACATGCGCTGTAGCTGTTGTCCACGCGCTCCCAAATTGAACGGTTGTGGTCTTGCGCTGCTTTACATATTTTTTTGCTGCGCTACATCAGCTTTTCCCCATCACATAATTATATAAACTTAATAAGCAAAGCGCTGATGCTGCAGCAATTTTTAAATCTTCCATCTTTGCCGGTTGAGACACGAGTGTGCACGAGTGAGCGTGAGACTCGCATGCTTATGGTAGTTCAAGTCCGACATGCATAGCCCGCTCGTACACGAATTTTCGTTACAAAATGCGAAGCGAGGCGTAGGTAAATACGGCATGAGAGGCTATGGTATTGCGCATGAGCAGTGCAGCTGGTGGTGCGCAGTAGTGTTTCATTTCATTTAGTATTTACGGATTATCGTACCATATGAAAAAATCTTGGTCCCAATTATAAAATAATCTCAAAAAAAAAAGAAGCTAATATTTAAACCAAATTAAAAATAAAATTTAAATATTCTTCAAAAAATGTCGAAAATGGACGGATACCTATAAACTATATGGATACCAATATACTCGTACCAATACAGCGGAATAAAATCATAGTGGGGACGGGCTATGGGGACAGGTAAATTTAAAAAAATCGTAATTTGTTTTAATCTGAATCACTAGCTGATGATTGAAACATATCTGGGGAACTTGGGCTAAGCACAGACAAAGATATTTTATCTGCAGCATTTATTGATACACAGATTCAGTGATAGAATAAGAACAAGATGTCTTAGTTACCTTGTTTTATGTTTTGAGGTGGTGGTTGAGATTTAGCGACATACAGAATAAGAAAAATGTCTTACTTACTTTTTGATAGTGGTTTAATTTTAGTGTCAATTTTCAAGACTGATTTTAGTTTAGTTTACTGATTTAGTTTTATCACAAACATACATGTTATTCACAATTCTACTTTACAATCTATATAAATATCTTGAAAAATAAAACTGTCCCAATCCTCATTAAATTGACCGACGGCCGAGCAATCGATAATCGATATTGTAAAAAACAAACACAAATACCGCCCTAGCACGTACATTATGGCCCGTTAATTAGGAACCATTATACCTGCACGCGTTTGATTTGCCATTTTTTTTTTGTGAAATAATGGCTTCATTTCCTCAGAAATCCTGTTAGGTCTGGTATTACAAAATTATACAGGTACTACTTTTAATAAATGTTAATGGGCTAAGTACTGCGTTCTGTTAAAAAAAATGTACACAAAGTGTTGTGCTGTGCTCCACAGCGAAGCTTCATATATTATCGACATGTGGTAATATTACTATGGTGGCAACCGAAAGGTTAGGCTATCTATCCTTAGAAACGATACATTGGCCACCCGATCTCGGGTGGAAAGCCGAATAAAGGGTGCCTCGGATCCGTGACATATTCCAGTGAGGAATTGCCGCTTACTTAAGGTATATGACTGCACTAGCGACTTCGAACCTGCTATCAGACGGGAGGTCGGAGAAATCTGACCGCATTTGGTAGTAAGGGCGCGATGGATGCCACTACTGGGTGTTCAAAATTCCCAGTGCCTCACGGTAAGCAGTATGTTTCTTATGGGCTGAGGGGGAGCTTGGTACGTAGATTGTCTTTGTCCTCAAGTCTATGTGTTTCATCCCGGGGTAATATAATGACAAGATCGTTGAAGGGCTCCGGAGTGGCCGGCCTCGCCCGTAGCAGTTGACAATCATAATGTGGTGGAGTCCACCTTTTTGCTCTCAAAACCTCTGGTAAATTTTATTCCTATTTTATTATAGAGTCTTGGTGTTAGGAAGGAAATATACCTTTGTGCAAATGTAGTCTTTGTTCATGTAGTAGAGTGGTGCTTATTTGCGAAAGTACATATTACGGTATGGTGATTTGGTTTCGGAGTATGGTGATCATTTTGTTTAAAATAGTACAATAAAATTACTGTTGTATTAATATGGCCGATATTTAATACTAGAAATTCCTTGCATTGGAAGGATAGCAAAAGGGCTTTTAATTAATGACTTGTAAAGTAGCTTTTTGAGCCTTGATTAGGGTTATTTGTACAACGGGTGCAAGTACGAGTCAGTAAAATATCGTATATATTTGGGTTCCCGGTCATGCAAGGTTCGAATGTAATGAAAAAGCCGACGAACTTGCTAAGGCAGAAGCAAATGGAACGTTTTAAGGTCCTGAACCATGCTGTGGCATACTAAAAAGCCTGGAAAACATAATGCTCGAAAACCTATGTTTATAACAATCCTTTATCATTCTAAAGCGCTAATCAAAGCTTACGGTCGTAAGAATGCCTACGAGGCCTTAGCACTAAATAGAAACAATTTACGAAAGCGTGAGAGCACTCACGGGGCATTGTGGCCTGAACAGACACATGTTCAACCTTAAGTTCCGGGACACTAGAGTGTGTAAATTCTGCGAAACTGCAGAAGAAACTCCCCTTCACCTCATGTGCGAATGTGGCCCACTAATGTGTAAAATAAACACCCACTTGTGCAACTACTACCTCCAAGTTGAAGAGGAATTATAATCCAGTGCCAAGAGCTTATTGCGGTTCTTAAACGATGCAAGGCTAGCTAGGAACTATAGTAGGCGGCGATCACAATAGATCAGAAACCTTAAAACAGCTTCACACAACAAATTAAAACCAAAAAGTATAATTAGGAAGAGGGGGAGGGGTATTTATGTGAGCAATTGCAGTGTGGGCGTCAAACTTCTCCGGGCGATAAGCCAGCCATCCAGCGGGGACTAGCTAGTACAAAATCGAAATTTATTCATTAAAATTGTGAAGACAATTAAAGAAAAATATTACATTCTGATTCTCAGTAAATGTCTCGATACCTTTCATTTAATAATAATCGATTAAGGACATGAAAATGACTGCATTGGTCATTCAAAGCAATGAGTCAAAATGACTGAATTGGGCATCCAAGATAGTAGATAGTAGAAAGTGTTGAGCATTCTAGTTTTAAGTAAAGATTTTTCCCGCTCAATATGGTTCATTTTATTTCGATAGTTAGGACGATTAAGAATAACAGGAAAAGTAGCAATATACATTGGCAACTTTGGCCCGTCCCGTGATTGGTAATCCCTGACTTATCCAAAATGGCTTAGGTTTCTCTCGTCACCACGATTCCAAAAATACCCATAGATGCTATTCTAGCTCTACCTATTGGTCAGGTCCTCTTCCAGGCCAAGTAAACCAAGATTCCCCTACAGCAGCACCCAAAATGGCTTAAAACCTATTCCAACAAGTTTATCTCATC